>JAUPMG010125172.1:0-11645 GCA_031762675.1 Pachysandra terminalis | reverse complement strand
TACACATCGGAATTAACTCATTCTTGTTTCGTAACACTCCTAACTCAAAGATCAATATAGGAAAATATAAAACAATTTTACAAAAAAATATAGAATCGATATTTTGTTAGTTTAGCAAGAAGATACAGGTTCTGTTTTCTCGGTATGATTTTTAACACATGCTCAGTATTGTGATCATAAGTATTTAAATACATAGAGGAATCCATTCAAACTTGGTTTGTTGGAATCTTAACTCAAAGATGACTACAGGAAAAATATTAAATAAATAGATAAAATGTGTAGGATTTGTGTTTTAGTGGAAGAACATGAGGTTAGAGATTCTGTTTTCTGGGTTTTTTGAGTTTGACACATGCTCAGTATTGTGATCATAACTATTTAAATACACAGAGGAATTCATTAAAACTTAGTTTTTTGAAATCTTAAGGAAAATATTACTATAGGAAAAATATTAAATAAATAGATAAAAATGTATAAGATCTGTGTTTTAGTGGAAGAACATGAGGTTATAGGTTTGTTTTTCTAGCTTTTATGATTTTGACACATGCTCAATATTGTGATCATAACTATTTAAATACACAGGATTCCATTCAAACGTGGTTTGTTGGAGTCTTAATTCAAATATAAATATATGAAAAATATTAAATAAATAGATAAAAATGTGTAGGATCTGTGTTTTAGTGGAAGAATATGAGGTTACAAGTTCTGTTTCTGCAGTAAATGATATTGACACAACTGCAATAAATAATTCATAACTTCCTTAATTCTTCATGAAATCTAATGAAACCAGTTGCATTGTGTTGCCAACAAACCATAGAAGCTAAATACAATATTAAAAAAAATTATACAATCAGCTACACATGTGCTATGATCGAAATTGCAGAAGGGTTAGATTCTGTTTTTCTTAAATGTCAGAATTTCTAACAAAGACATCAATATTTATTTGTGATAATTCATATCAATAAATTAATAAAGTTTTAATCACTGATCATTGTAGACTACTAGATAAACTACTTACCTGTATAAGATTTAGATTTCTAATTTTTGCTTCTTCCTCCCTCCTTTTCTTCTTCTTTCTTCCTTTTTAGTTTTCTGCAGAGCTTCACCCAAGGTTCAGATTTTCTTTTGTTTTTGTGTCTTAGCCAATTCCCCCTCTCTTTTGTATTCTTATGCAAGCTTAGTCTTGCATTTCCTAGGTTTATACTTAATAGGGTAGGTTTGTTGGAATTATGCTTTGGTAAGTTCCAAAGCTAGACTTCTTACCTAAGTCTTTGATGATTTTCAAAGCTAGCTTGCTAGCTAAGTCTTTGATTAATTAAAATGTGCTGAACACGTTTTTGGCTCTTAGAGAAAATTCCTAAATTTTAGTTATTACCCCATTTTAAAGGTAATAACAATTTACCCCCTAAGTCAAATATAAAATAATTATAAATATACCCTTTTACTTATAATATTTCAACTTTAAACTAGAAAATTAAAATAATATATCTTTTTAAGGGTTCGGGTCATTACATCGTCCTAGGGACTGACAGAAGCCCCATCTTCATTCCAAGCGCAAACCCATAATATGAAGTCCACCATATACTAATTTACAAGTGTACCATACTCAAGGGATAGCGAACCTATATGGGATCTCACAAGCATCCTACCCTTATTTAAGTGGGCCCTTTCACCCCACGGGTGTAGTCAACTCTCCGGAGGGTTTTCTCAGTTTCTCCGTAGATTTCCACCTACCGGTTCACCTATCATTCAACCTCAGTCTAGCATGTTATGCATTAAACTAAGATTTCAAATGAAGATAAACAACGGAAACTATCCACACGCCCACACGCGGATAATCCGATTGCCAACCATCATAAACTTCCTATTGGTAATCACACCACAACAAACATAAAATTAGTGAACCAAATCATTTCCATGTCACATCCATATCAGGCCTAGGGTGGGATGATGGTCACAACAACTTCAGAACGCCTAGTTTGACTCCCCTCAGGTAAGCTAGATGCCTTCAGCTCAAAACTAGCTTCCGGAACCCAATCACAACCAATGGCCGAAGCCCTTCACCATCCACCCAAGGAATCCACAAAATTCCACTTTACTGTGCAATATACAGGTCCTTCGGTAAGGTGGTTGGTGCACCAAACCCTGCCGAATAGCAATTTAACCCTAAAAGTCAGTCTCTGTCGGTTGGGTGGTCGGTGGACTGAACCCTGTCAGGTCTTCTGTGTATTTACAGCGGTTTAGCAGGGTCATCGGTGGACCGATGCCTACCGAATAGCAAAATAAGCCTAGAAATACTATTCTGTTGGTGGACCGATGCCTGCCGACAGTGCCGTGTACTGGGAATTTTTTGGGTTTTTGAAACTTAACTCAATCCATTCAAATCACTTCGAAACCAGCCAAAATCAAGCACGAATCATGCTAATCAAGTTCTAGGATAGAAATCATCATATAAACAACATAATATCATGGATCTAATCACAACAATTTTCATATCTAATCAAATCACAAAAACAAAGCATAAACACATGATCTCAAATTCATAATCGAACTACACCATCACACAACTTACCTGGCCGTTCTTGTCACTTGATGATAGTATTCTGAAGTTCTTCCTCTTCCTCTCTACAGGTCGGCGTTTGCAAATACAATCTTCCCTTTAGTGCACGATTAAACCAACAACAATCTCTTTCTTTTATTCTCTTCTCTTCTCATCCTCTCTCTCAATCCCAGAACTCAGATTTAGATCAAAGAGGGAGAATGAGGTGAGAATGGCAACCCCTAAACCCTAGAGCCTCTTACCATTCTCCTCATCCTTCCTACCAAAATCGTCACCAAGCATGATCAGCACATACGTTGATCGTGCGCCCAGCTTGGTTGATTGAATATAATAATTCAATCGACCCAACAGTTTCTATATTATCAACACAACCCCCAATCATCTAACTTATATATTACAATACCCCTTATCATAATTCAAACACATATTATCTACCAAATAAATCCAGAAAATTACCAAATATTTATATAAAATTGAACAATTAAAACTAAACATTTTTTTAGTGGATTTAGGTCCTTACAGATAGTACTGGTGTAGCTAGAAGATGGCCCCCACATATTGGTTGGGGTCGGACCCAACCCACAGCCGTAGACACGGCAGCGTCTCTCAGGTCCCATGACCTGAGAGTAGACATCATTGCGAGATGTACTATCATATGACCCCTCCGGTGCCTATGACATAAGGTCCTTCATGTGACGCTACAAAATGCAATAACAAATTATGAGTAACAAACCTTACTACAATAATAGAAAATGAAATTAATTCCAACATACCATCTTTCAGCTACCACATCATTTATTGGGGCACCACCCTTGCGAATGTGAGTCTTCTTGAATACCTTTGCATGTCCAGGCGGGATGTCGGAGCCGCTCTTTACTTGCTATTCACGACCAAGATTGAACGAGTTAGCTCATCAAATAATGAGAAAATAAAGTTTGCATAAAATTAAGAATTTACCTCTTCATAACTAACTCGGGCAAAGCTTTTAGTGCCAAATGTATGGACAAAAGCATGTTTTGCTCGATTATGCTTATTTGTCCTATTTCGTTTCTGCAATGGATCAATTGAGGTGTTCAATATAAGTTACAACCATAACTATGATCAAGAAAATGATAAAATAAAAAACAAATCTTTGTATTTATTAATTACCTGTCCTTCTAGAGAGTTCCAAAAGTGAATAAGAGAATACCACTGACTCTCAACGACACTATCAAGGCAGCTGGCATATCTCTCTACATTATTAGAGCAAGCATCATAAACCTTTCGTTTCAGCTCAGATTTATGGTCCCTCAATGTCTTACTTAGACTTCATGACAAATTGGCGCATGTAGGTGCTATATCGAAATTCCCTTGCATCATATATTAAACTATCATATTTATAAATTCATTGTTTAGATTGCGATGGTAAATGAAAAGTATAACAAACGATAATTGCTTTTTACCAGAACAGCCTGCCATGCTAACGATATACCGGATAATTTAGCAAAAAATGAAGCTTTTAATGAGTCTATTAAAGGGGTGGACACATGGAAATCTGATAAATATATAATCTTAGTATTGGAGACGCTAATTAGAATATAATTGCTTTAAAAACTGTGGAATCTCTGAGCTAATAGTGGGATGTTGGTTTCAGAACCTCTAACTTGGGGGAAGTCGTGCTTCAAAATAAAACCTCTAACCTCCAATGCCAAGAAGGCAGTGGATTTTCCTTCTTGGCATTTAAGTTTGCATTTAGGAAGCTTTCCAGAGCATTACAATTTTTTTTTTTTTTTTTAATAGTTCTTTCTTAAGATTCTTGCTACATAATTTTATGCTTCTGCAAGTTCATATCTGAAACTCATTTGATTTCTTAGGAAACGAGAATATCTATTTATGATTTCTTGTAAAGACAATCATTTAGATGATGGAAACTAAAACACAAATTTTTTTTTTCTTTTTCTTCATCTTTATTACAGGGCTTTTCCAGGGAGTGTAAGCAACTATTTTGTTCATAATGCCAAATTCCCAGTCCTTGTTGTGAAGAAACCAGAATAAGACCAAACAAAACTTCAAGTGATATGATGTAAATGTATAGTTCTTTGCTTACAGGTTCAATGTAGTTAAGATTGTAGGCTGTGTAAATTAAGCAAAGAGATTGAAGCTGCAACTTATAAATATCATAAGAAAAATCTATGTAGTGGTTCCGATTTGTGTCAGTTCTATATCAGATTTTCATTTTCCTTACACACACGTTCACAATTTAGATTTCACATCCAATGAAACTTCAGTTCAGATGACATAAATTCATTGAATATTTATTGACAATTTCCTACAATTAAATCAGGGACGAGGAGTAAACAATAAAAATAAAAAATAAAAACTTCAAAAGAGGATTTGCAGATTTCTGATACATGTTTAAAAGTCGAAATTGAAGCTAAACATTGAAAAAAAAAACGATAAGAAAGACACGAAAGGAGGACTCACTGGAGTTGGAATTCAATAGTTCAAAGTCTCTGAAACTCCGACCATTTCGATGGAGCTAAATGAAAACGAAAAAGAAAAAATAAATAAATAAAACTCATCAGTGGCTTTGAAGATTATTCTTCTAACATTATTGCATGAAGCAAATCTCCATTGACAAATCTCGCATATATTCATCGTAAAAGTCCTAATAAATTCAAAACCCAACCAAACCTGAGAGAACCATATTTGATTCCAATACACCATGCAGGCACATAAAATTAAGGGAAACATAGAATAAATCTATCTTAATGAGTACATAGAAACTAATCATAAGAAGTTATTTCAACGGATCCGGATCTTAAAACAGAAATAAAATAAGAATCGGTACCTTGCAAGAAGGGAGATGCGAGGAGGAGAAGAGCGAGGAAAAAAGACCTAATCACCATGGAATGAGCACATAAAGCCTCGACTGGTACCAAATGTCAGTCAGAAATAAAAATTAAAAATCAAAGAAGAAGAAGAAAGCCCTAACTAGTCTACTGAAGAACACCAAATCGCCTACTGAAGAACACCAACTCACCTTCGTCATCAACTGAAATCCGTCGCTAGTCTTTCTTATAGTCTTTTTTTGAGAGGAATACCAACGGTATTCTTGAGATAAATCAGGAAGAGAGAGAGAGTCACCAAGAAGAAGAAAAAGCAGAGAGGATAATGGCGGGAAGGCTTTTGGGGGTTTAATGTCTCATAACCTTCGGTCTAAAGGGAGCGCCAGTTCTAATGTGAATTAGGGGCACTCATTTTAGACCGTCTGTATAATTTCGCCTATTTTACCCCTTTTTTTTGTAGTGTCTTTAGTTATATATTTGATATTTACTTTAATAAAATCACGATAACAAAAACTAGTTTATATAATCTGTATTGTAGGGTGGAAGAGATCAACAGGGGACTGGAGGTGTTGATCATCATGATCCATAGCGACTATCACTATCTACTCACGATCCCTATTGGCATTTGTATATATTACCTTGGACATTTGTATATTATATAATGATTTAATGTATTAGACTTGAATTGTCTCTGTTATCACCTTATATCTGTTCTTGATCATAACATGTGTGGTTGCTATTAATATTATATATATATAATTAAGTTTTTTTTTTACAAGTTCACTTGTAGGTTTAATAGACTTGAAATTGTGTTTGTTCTTCTATAGGTTTCATATAATTGAATTGTATTTATTTACAGGTTCGTATTCTTGTAGAAATAGGAAAATTCTTTAAAAAAAAACACAGATATTCCTCGGCAGTCCAGACCGCCGACAAATGACCAATATAAATTATTAATACCCTATTTAATAGCAATTTATGACCGCTGAAGAAGGATTAATAATTAACGGCGGTCTCAAAAATCGTCGTGCATTAGTTTATTCCTCAGCGGTCTGGACCGCCGACAATGCTTTTGTCACATTTCAAACTTAGAGGAAATTCACATTGGAATCCCTTAGGTTTAAAACATGACTCTCACCCAATTTACATCGGGAGTGGAAATAATATAGAGCCAAATCATAAGAAATAGTATAAAAACTTCCAAAGTAATCTTTATTGAAAAATAATCAAAATAATCTAAGTATATTATATCCAAAACAACTTTAATAAATCATAGCAGAAAACAAATAAATAAATAACCTAATCTCAAGTTTTGAATCAAATCCCTGTTAACTAACCTGTCTAATAATCAATTACATAAATCTAATTAAATAACCCCTATTACATATTTTATTGGAAATAAACAAACAGATCCTAACTATATCTAATGTCTTCATCTTTGACTTGGTCTCCACATTGATTACCATGGTCCTGTTGCCTACTAACTCATGATCTTGAAATGGTTATGGTCAAAGGCGTCAGCTACACTTAGCTCAGTAAATAAGTCAATTAATCCGTTTTTAAGATTGAAATAGGGTTAAAGCCACTCTCCAATGATAATCCATAGACTAAACAACAAGAATATGCAATTAATGAATTATAAAATAATCATATGATATATAATAAGAATGCAATGCAATATGAATGCTAGTTCAATTATTAATGAATGCAATGCATACTCATGCAACAATGAAAGGGATAATCACCACGTGTGATTCATGCAAAAACATATGTTGTGCAATTATGCATGTTGTTCAGAATTCAAGTAATATATACCCCACACTAGACCAATCAATTACTGAGCAAGATATCATAATGAACCATCCCCCCCATACAGGGCCACTCTCAATAAGATATTCCATGTTCGCATCATGGTTTTAAGGGGATTCGACCAAGAGGGCACAATTCCCTCACTTATTTGCAGTCACGGGTAATAACTAAGGCGTCAAAAATGTGAACTAACGTCAGTGAGTCATACACTAACCAACTGCCAACAGAATTTCACTCGGCATCTGTTACGTATAATAATACGCTATCGAGATGAAGATAATGTGATATATTGGGATCATGACTCCCTCAACCTAAGCAAATTAGTCCATCCAAGACTTCCTCACCATAATATGCTGTCCAAATCATAATAACACTCAGTCCAATCAGAATCCTCAACTGATGTGAAGATCTAAGGTAAAGGCAAGCATATGACCAGATGTATGGTCATTAATGCAATAAGGCTTATGTTGTGCAAGTGTAGTGATTGTGCACATTAACTAAGCATACAAAGATGTGTACAATTGTGAAATATATCTAAGTAACCAATATAAATGTATAAAACATGGTATAAGTCTCATGGTATTCAATTTAAATCAATTCATGCATAATGTATAAATAAATAAGTGAAATTAATAATCAATCCAATTAACAACCCAATCATGCTATAATATCATCATAATTAGTACATAATTAATTAGGAATTATCAGGAATTCAATACATAACATAAAACTCATCAATTAAACCAATATGGGATGTCCGTCAGGCAAACAGGCACACCGGTTGGCCACCGGCAGCTGAGGCAGGGGCACACATGCAAGGTACAAGGTTATATGGCTGACCAATAGGCTAACCAGCACACCGGTTGGCCACCGGCAGCCTAAACAGTGTTTAATATATGGGTTTCGGGGGCAATTCTGGCAGGCTAACCGGCACACCGATAGGCTACCGGATTGGGTTTTTCCGGGTTTTCTAAATTTGACATACAGTCGGTATTTTGGTCATAATTTTGTGTATACTTATCGGAATCATCTCAAACTTATTTTTCTAGGTTCCTAACGAATAGGGGAATCTTAGAAAATATAAAATAAATTATATAAAATACATACATAGGTCCGATAATCGATAGTTCAGATCTGTATAATTTTCCAGTATTGTTCTTAGGTAGAAAAGTATAGAAGATATAGATTTTGAAGTTGTGCTATGTAATACTCGTTGAATATGACCTAGACACCTAGATTCAAATAAAAAATAAAGAGTAATTTAATTACTTACCTTGGCTGATGAACGTTGGTTCTTCTTCTTCTTCTTCTTCTTCTTCTTCTTAGTTCGATTCTGAACTTTCCTCTTCCTTAGCTCTTAGTTCCACCTCCAGCAATTCCAATTCTCTCTCTCTCTCTCTCTCTCTTTCTTAGAATATGACTCACATGCCCCCTACTAGTGTTTATATAGTTTTCTTTTAGTGTTTATCTTAGTCTATGAGTTGTTCTCTTAATTAGATTATGTCTTAGATAATAGCCCTTAGATTTAGATTAGTCAATTACATCCCTTAGATTAAAGTGTCCTAGTTCTAGTTCGATTTAATCATTGCTCTTATCTCACTCCAATCCTAATCAGATTTTATGTCTCTTCCTTTCAATCCTAACCATTGATTAAATCTAAGTGTTCCTACGAATTCCTAACCATTGATTTTAGGTGTTCTAGATTACTTATCTAATCTTAATCCTATTTAGTTTAGGATTTCTTATCTACCCTTAGATTAGATCAATGTGTTCCTACACAACCTAAATCCTTGATTAAAGATTAATGATTAGCTAATCTAGCTCCTTATTAGTATCCTAGTCTTACTTGAATTAGTCTTTAATTATCTTATTTTAATTAGAGTCCTAATATAACTAGTATGCTTCCATTCTTAAGCTGTTTGGGACTCCTAATCAAACTGTAACTTAAGTTCTCTAGAAGGCTTTTATTAAAAACAAAATTAATTGTGTTTTAAGTTTATTTTGTTGGTTTGGGCCTTAAGCCCATTAAGCTAATTAATTAATTAAGGTCCATTCTTAATCACTTAAACCCAATTAACTTTATAAGCCCAATTCCTTTTAATTAAGCCCAAGACTAATTAATTAAGCCCAACACTTAATTAATTAAGCCTTAAAGAATATATTAGGTTTTGATGTGTTTTTATACAAGGTCTTTATATAATAATGTAATTTAAGATAAGTATATAGTTATTATATAAGTGTTTTAATAAATATACTTTATCTTATTAAATTACTATTGCATCCTTATATAAAAGGAATTTTCTATTTTAATTTTTTTTCGTGATTTTACAGCTTTCCCCGGCCAAGCATTGCTCGGGGGTTTCCCTTACCACCGACAAAGGTTTTGTCGGCGATCTGGAGACTTTTGCCAACGGTTTTGGACTGCCGGCAAAAACCCTGTATTTTGTAGTGTCGGCAACAACTTTGACATGAAGTCGGGGCACTTGTGAAGACAAAGCCTAATATTGAGCATAGACGTTCAAGAGATGGTTGGATTTCTCGGCGACTGCTTTTCGAATAACACAGATTATGGAAAATAGGATGATTGTTGGCTCTTTAATTCCTTGTAAACGTGGAATTTCTCGACAGCACTCTCCACATGGCAAAAATGAGCCCAAAGCCAACTCACTTCTATGCCCATCTTAGCGGCGCACTCAATAACATAAAAAAGCATTTCTAGTTGAAGGGCTAAAATCAGGAAGTACGAGGTGCTAGAAGTCATGGACTATGCTGCACAGGCAAGAAATGAAGAAACTTCTCCAAGATTGACTCGGAAGGCTGAATGCCTTCACACATCGCCATACTTCTCTTTGATGGCCCGAAACAAATCAGTAAATTCGAAAGATACAATTTCCCAGCGACCCTAACACTGTTTGTAGGAGGGAACCTCAATTGTGCCTGGCTTTGTGAATCTTCACCCCAAACACACACACCAACGCGGGACGACATTCGATTCGATAGAGATCATTCCCTGCAAATCCGGGTTCAATTGCAAAGAGATACGAGATCCAGTTCGTCTAAAACCTTCGAAGGTTAATAATATCACTATAAATTATTAATAATTTATAATTAATAAAATTTTAAAAATTACTTTCTTTTTTAATATATAGTAGTACGATAAATACCAAAATAGTCACTTTTAATATGAATTAATGAAAACCATAACTTTGAGAATCACAAAGTCATTCACAAGATCGACTAAATGGTATATGATACAAACAAATTAGTTCAACGCAAGTGAGTCAATATTTATTAGCAACAATGATCAAAGAGAAGAAAAAACAGTTAAATTACTGATCATGTCATTTGTTATAAGTATCCGATTGTATTGATATTATTTTTTCTATAGAGACCTAGAATATGAAAAAATTATTAGTTGGGTTTTCTTGAGGATAGATAATAAAGTAAAAATGGGAAACGTTTTCTATCCAGTAGTCCTCGTATACAATGAGAGATAGAAAGAGAGAGAGATTGTGCCAAGCAACAATTGTCATCTTTTATTACTAACAATCTAGTGCACAATGCACACGCAGCTCTAAGAGACAATTATCTCATAAATAGAAGCCTAAATAGAGCGATATCTACACAACAATAAATAGGATAAAATTAAAGAACACTAAAGACAAAAAAACTTCACACTTCAACAACTACTCCTTGACCCTAACTTCTTGTCCAATGTCAGTTCCTCCTCAAAGAAATCCTATCCATGCTTCCTCTTAAAGCCACTTCCACTTGAACATACCAATAACATTAAATGTATAGTTGCCATGAAAGAAGTAGGAGTAACAAGGTCTGAATTATAATAGTTGTAGCTCTCAATCGCATTTCTCAGACTCTTATTCCATATACCAAGGTTTGATACTTGATGCAAGAACCGCCCAGCCAAGGAGCCTTCCTTTATTCCCATAATGAAATCAAAACCTGCAATTAACATAGTTTTAACATGAAATCATTAATTAATTAGACAATAAAACATTTAACAATCTGAATCTTGAAAGATGATTATAAAGATGCTTACATGATTGAAGAGAAAACGCGACCCTTAAAAGTGTATCGGAGGTGGTGGGGAAGCGTAGATGTAAACAGGAGGTGGAGGAGACTTCAGTGGTGGGGGAGGTGAATAGTAATAGTACGGGGGAGGAGATGGTGAGGGTGGTGGTGGTGACTTGTAGTAGTATGGTGGAGGAGGAGATGGCGACGGTGGTGGTGGTGATTTGTAGTAGTATGGAGGGGGTGGTGAAGGTGATGGCGGTGGAGGAGATTTGTAGTAGTATGGTGGTGGAGGTGATGGAGATGGTGGGGGTGGAGATTTGTAGTAGTAAGGTGGAGGATGTAACGGGGATGGAGGTGGGGGGGACTTGTAGTAGTAGGGTGGTGGAAGAGAGGGTGATGGAGGGGGAGGCGACTGGTAG
>JAUPMG010125161.1:0-11646 GCA_031762675.1 Pachysandra terminalis | reverse complement strand
TTATTTAGTTTTTGATAAATTTATCACCTTATTTTCACTGAACAATGATCAATAGAATAGATTGTGCATAAAAATATAGTCAACGCAGAAGGAAAGCCTCGGGGAATAATAAGATATGTACTTAGGGAATAAGTTATTATTTATCATATTTTAAAAAATTATTTATTTATTAAAAATATATTTGCTCGTGAGGCTAACGCCTCACGCTTCGAGGCTTACACCTCGCCTCAAACCCAGGTCTAACGCCTCGCCTCACGCCTTAACGTTTAAAAACACTGATATATATATACATACATATATGTATATGTATGTACATACATATACATATATTATATATACATACATACATATATAGATATATATGTATGTGTGTGTGTGTGTGTGTGTGTATATATGTTTCCCAAATCTCATCAACTCCAATCCATAAAACTGATCTCCCTCTATTCTCGATCACAGTAAGAAAAAGATCACCAATTCGTCCATCCAACAACAGTAATCCCTAAATGCATCAAAACTCCTGACTACTCAAAATGATAAAATCACTATTGTATCAAGTAGAAATTGATAAGATAATACTGTAAACATACTTCTCAATCCCACGGATTAGCAACGAAATAATGATTGCTCATCAACAATCAACAAGAAACACATAAAAATAAGATTTATTCCGAATCAAACCCGAAACCAAGTTGACAATGCCCTAATATTAAATAAACTCTCAATAGCTACCAATTTATACATAGAAGAGCATTAAGATGAATTAAGAAATATTTGCAGGCTCCGATGAGATTAGAAGCAAAATACCCGAACAAAACCCTAGAAGCAAACGGCCTTCCTGCTGCAATCGAAGCAGCGGCGGCGGAAGCTGCGACAGTCGCCGAGAATAGACCATAGGAATGCAGAGTCTGAGCCGATAAGCTCGGATGTTTCTTCAACAGATCCAGTAATATAGCTATTCCCGCCATTATTTGGAGCTCTTAGATCCCCAAAACCACTCGGAGACGATCTTTCTTAAATCGTTTGCATGATCATATGAAAAAGGAATTCAAAATTTCTTGGTTTTGCACGGTTAATGGTTTGAAAGCGTGAAATCTCAGCGTCAAAGATAGAGATTAGATTAGGAGGAAATACACTGCAGGAGCTGGATCCGACGTATATGCAAGAAACGAACTACGGATGTTTGAGAGAGAGATTGATTGACTACTGTGTGGACAATCCAAGGATGCGATTACATGGACCAATAACAATCAAGGGTCTGGCAATGGTCGGGTTCGGACCGGGCTCGCATGGCTATTAACGACTTTTGCTCAACCCGAACTTACCCGTTTAACAAGCCCTAATTAGGGATGTACAATGGGCCGGGCCGCACGGTTATGCCATGCCCGGGCACAGCTCGAGGACAGGTTCATAAGCGGTACCATACAATGCCTGGTTTTCACGGCCCGCGGCTCAACATCAACACAACTCAACCAGGCTTAAGCACGGCTCGTCATGACACTGCCCGGTTAGGCCCGATTTTATAAAAGCTCAAAGTACTTGGGAGCAGGCTAGGCATGTATAGGCCTGACCCAATTTTAATTACCATGCGTATATAATACAGTAGGTTTAACATATTTAAAGTCATTTCATCGTATCCCTAATTGCTTTTATGAATTTTTTTTTTTTGAAATTGTAAAAAATTTGTAACAAAATTAGTAAATATAGATGAATAAAAAGATTGAAAGAACTTTTTATTAATAAATAATTAATAAGAACGGAGCTTAATCGGGCCAAACTTGGGCTTTTCATATTAATTTAGGGACAGACTTCATTCTGAGGCCCAAAAACCAGAAGTGCCAGGCTTGGACATGCATAACACCCCTTATACCTGATCTTGCACAAGGCCCAAGCCCGACCCGGTCCACCAAATTGGCAGCCCTAGCCTAACCTTAACCCATCTCAAAGCGTGAAACAATATGAGGATGCTAAAGAAGCAATGCATTTTGATACAACCAACCTTTTAACCACAAAAAAAAAATTCAAGAATATACCAAAAAGCAATGAACATCTTCCCACAGTCCACCTTGCAATTATGCATTAGTACAAGAGGAAAGTAATCTTCTAACATAGGAAAATAGTTCAAGGGTTAACCGGTTGGCTTTTGAAAAACTAGCCATGGCTTACATTTTCTAATAACCTGCTTGTGTAATATATATTCAACATCGCATTCAAATATATATTGTCCAATTATCTACAGCTTCAGCACACATAAATAAGGAAATCACCTCAAAATCTATGCAAAATGCTTTCACATGCCGGTCCAGCTGAGAGAGAGACAAAGACTTTTAAAATCAAACGAGGCCGTTGATTTTCCGATCACAAACTCTCAGGTACCAAGGTTAGGTCCAGAGGTGGCCACCGGAGGACCATATGAATATCTCCACTGCCCACAAGCTGAGCATCTTTCCACCTTCACACTGTTCTCCAGAGTACAGAACTTGCAAGACCACGTCTTGAACTTGGTTTCAACATCCTTGGGCTTTTGACTACCACAAGCTTCACATATAGGAGCTAATGGCTGCATAAATTTATCAGCATTATGAAGCAAAACCCTCGTGAGTTCTATAGGGAGAAGCCAGGAAGTAAATAAATATGCATGGCTTGTGAAATACTAGTACAATAAGAAAGAGATATCATAGAACATGAAGCAAGTGCAAGATTTAGCAGAATACACTTCGGGTTGTGGATAAACAGTTTGACTCGATGCATAGCTGGATCAACACATGCGGGAACTTAAATTTTTGACACATAATTGGTACCATAATGTAGTAGTTTATGTTTCTCATTAAACCCTATCATCAGACTTCAATCGCTAAGGCATTTAACAAAGCATAGAGTTAAATTCAACTAACAGGAAGGTTCTAAACTGGCTAGACGTTTACAAATTAAAGTTGTCATATACAATTCAAACGCAAACATCAAAGAAGTATGATAACATCTACATCCAATAATACTTTGAAAAGATGAAGGTGTTTGTATGGTCTAATGACTTCCAATTGTATCAGAATATAGGATGATTTGCAGCAAAACATTAGGATTTTAAACTGTGACAAGTTTAGTGAGGTGGACTAAAATCAAATGGCCAAACTTTTAACAACCAGTCCAAAATTGTTCAGACAAACAAGTATATTCTTTCAAATTACGTGACAAAAAGAATTTCTAACTGGTTCAGTTTCTAACAAAACTATCTTCCAAAATTTTCTACAGCAGTAGATGAGCTAATATTTGGAAGAGATGAAGCACTGTTTCTTAGAATCTTCTCATAGACAAGGTTCCTACGAAGATTACGACTTAATACTAATGAATGCTATAATATAGTCTTAATGTAGTTATCACACTAGGAACCAATCTGTACTGTTAAAAGCTGACTATATATTGAATGTTAATTCGTTTCAAATCAAATCACAGAGCCAATAATCAGAAGATGTTCAATTATTTAAAAACAATTCTTTCTATAAGCCAATTGAACAAATAAAATAAAAGACTACTGGAACACTTACCCGATTAAGTAAAGTGCATGTACTACACTCCCAACTCACTCTATCATCTGCATTATTTGTTGCATGAAGATTGAACATGGACCCAGTATTTGAAGTGCACGCAGATAAATCAATGAAGCTAGATCCCGAGACCATGTTAGAAGATTGAACAAATGACCCATTGCCTGATACACAGCTCTTTTTACAGGGTCTTGTGTCGGAAGAATTTGTTTCTGAACCACTCAAGTGATTTGAACTTTCCGCACAATGCTTCTTAGATGCAAGCTTTTGTTGCAAATCAGACAGACTCTCTTCTTGACCAGGATCTCCACAAGATTCAGACCCACACCACAAATCATCCTGCAATCTCCTTTCTGCTGCCATTGCAGCAGCTTGAATAGGACTAAGTGAAACCATTATATTGCTATCCCCACCAAGGCGTTTAGGTCCAGGTGGTAATAGGGATCTGAGCCGTGATCGCTTTTCTGCTGCAGCTAATGCAGTTTGGCGAAGAGATGTCAAAGAGGGTTGTTTGGAAAAACCACCTAAACGCCTCCCAGGAAGGTCAAAACCTTCTCCAGTGCCAATTATGCCTTTAGCCATGAGCTCCTCGCACTCCTTCATAAGAATATAAAAACTTGTGTGTTCAAGTTGGAAACTCAAAACCAGACAAATAGAAGAAGCTAAGATATGAATTTCATCAAGTTGAAGGAAATATACAAGAATATTGCCAAAGCATCACCTTCACCAAGATGGTTGCTTTAGCTAGCAAGGCAATCTAGCAACTGAAATTGCATTGCTAAATAAAGCCCCATCTATGAAACTACAACTAGTAAAGATAGATCTCATAAATGGAAGTTGAACTGATGGACTGGGAGATGATCCCAAATTAACAGATGTGGAAAACCATCCACTTGATATGCATCTAACACTCATAATTGTTAATAGAAGAAATGTTGATCGGGATCAAGTAATAAATATAAACACAGTAAAAACAAAGATCAAACAATGCACATAGATATACGCGGTTCGGCAAAGCCTATGTCCAGGGAAGAGAAGTTTTTCCGCTATGTCAAAAACAAATTAGGGTTACAACTTATACCCCTACCCGATATATAGGGAAAATCCTCAATATGCCCTTGTCGTACTGCGGAGCTCCACCCCCTGCAGCCCCCAACCCCATGGTACTGAACCGCATATGGGACCTCTCCCCATGGTGCTTCGCTCTGCCCCATGGGGCCTCTCCCCATGGTGCTTTGCTCTGCCCCATGGGGCCCCTCAGGTCCCTACCCCTTGGATCTAGAGACTAGTTAATATGGGCCACCCACTATCTCTAGCAAGAAATGATACTAGTAATTCATTCTATATTCAAGATTTGGCTACGACATCTGAAACATTACTAAAGCCATAGTTACAAATTATCCTCGTAATTAGAGGCATACCATAAGAAAAACCCAAAATCAAATACTCATAGATGAGCGATTTTGAATCAAAATCAGGTAAATTTACAAGTAAAATATCTAAAAAAAAAAAGAAATTCACAACTATTTAATAGTATTGACATGGATTCACATTCAACAAATTAAATAATTTCAAGCTCAAGCCAGTACCCGTTCAAAGGTTTCTGAGTTCCACAGAAAATGATGGTTACTATTAGCTCAAACTGTCAAACAAGAACAAGAAACGCTTTCAAGTGCAAGAAGTAAACTTGTATATCAGTTTTCCTTTAATTTTCTTCGAGTTGTGAATATACATATAAAGATGTAAGAAAACTTCAGGGTGAGAAGAAGAAAAAACAATACCAGTCTGATTTCATCCCATAGTTTGTAGAAATTCGCATTGTGAGGACCATGAGCGTTGTGGCAGAGCTCGTGAAGCATAGTATCGAGAATCTGATCCAAAGGAAAGAAATCCCAATCTCTGTTCGGCTTACGCAATCGCAGTTTTACGTGCACTCCTCCTCCTACATTCAACCCTAGAAGAGACGGGTTCTTCGGACTGCAATTTTTTTTTGTTTTCAATTTCAGTAAAAAAATGATTAAGAGTTGGAAACAGAGATTCAAACAATAAAGGAAAAAGGAAAAAAAAAAAAAAATTACCAGAACTCAGAGAGAAGTTTAACTCTCCACTTATGTTTTCGCATGATCGGTTGCACCTGTTTTGCTATTTTTTCAAGAATCTTTCTTGCTTCGTCTTCTCCGACCTTCTTGAGAGATTTGATCTCCCATACCTTGTTGAGATCGCTCAGATCCATCAATTCACATAAGATCGAAACTCTAATCCTGTTCTAATATCGATTGTGCGAGCTTGTTGCTTAGGTCAGTTAAAACATGAATCCACCTTTCATGTCGAATTTGAATAAGAACTTCTCGCGGTTTTAGAAATGAACAGCGTGATTTTTGTTTTTTAAGTTTTATTTTTGGGAAGATCTAGAGAGTCTGACTTAAGAACCCATGTAACAGTCCGTAAGCTTAATAATCTGATACGTGGCAAGTATATGAAAGATCATAACTTATCGCTGGAAGGACCTTTCTATTTTAGAAGGATTAGAAATAATTTTGCCCATTTGATCAACCTTTTCTTTTTCATAGTTTTTAGTTTTGGGTTCGGGTCGGGCTCAATTCTAAATCCGAAGTTGAGTTTGGGTTGGGTTCGGATTGAAGGTCGTCCAACCTAAAAATCCCAACCCAGACCGATATACAAAGAATGTACAAGTACAATGTTATGTTACTTTATAAACGTATAAGTTTCTTCTTTTTTTTTTATTTTATAATATTTTTAGCCTTTTCAGCCCTACTGATCAATATATATAAAGAATATAAAAAATATATATAATGTTATATGAATTCTATAAAATATATTTTTCTTTTTTTCAGTTTCCATAACCTTCTAATTTAATATGGATCAACCCGAACCCAGCCCAAACTCAACAAATTGAGTTCGGGTTGGGTTTGGGCTCAATAGCTTTAATTTGTATATATAATGTTATATGAACTTTATAAAAATATATTTTCTTATATTTTTTTTATTATTATTATTTATTTTTTATAGCCTTCTCATTTAATATGGATCAACCCAAACTCATCAAATTGAGTTCGGATTGGGTTTGGACTCAATAGCTTTAATTTGAGTTTGGGTCGGACTGAGTTCGGACCATCTGATTTTAGTTTGGATCAAACTCGAATTGCATACAACCCAGCTCAACCCACCCTATTTACAGCCCTTAATGTACCAGACAAAATGGAATGAGACGGGCCGGACTATGAATATATGGCACAAAACGTGCTTTTTCATGCCGGTCCGACACAACACGGCTCATTTGATCCGGTTTGTCTGAAAATTATTTATTTAACAAAAAAATAGCCATTTTTTTACTAAAATTCGGTCAAAAATAGTCCTTTCCGTTCAAAAATAGCTATAATTGGCCGGAACGTGCACACGAACCTAGGCCCGCTCCATTTCATAATGTAGGCCGTGCCCGTGCCACAAAGCAGGCCAAACCATGCCGGACCACAGTCCTGAAAACCTAGGCCCAATGCGACACAGACTTAAGTTCGTGCCCGAAGTAGGGGTGGCAATTTGTCAGGCCGGTCCGGGTCCAGGCCGGGCTCAAAAAAAAAATTGAGTAACTTATGCATGCCCATGTCCGGCCCGGCCTGGTAATGAATCCCAAGCCCGGTTTTTTTAAGAACTTGAAAGCCCGAGTCCGGCTCCGTTTGAGCCCGTATATATAAAGTTGTTAAAAAAAAAACTGAAATAAGCCGGTGATCTCTCTTGCAGAAGATTACGTTTGATGATCAGTAAAAAGGAGAAAAAATGAGAGCATTTAGATGGAGTCCATTATACAAACGAAAACTGGATATTAACAATATAACATACATTTATGAACTTCCATATACCATTTCGGGAGAAATGGAAACTGGATCATATGGTGCTGGTGATTTTTTATTTATTTTTCTTCTACAGAAATGTAGAAATCAGGAAACTATCATGAGAAATGACAAATGTCAAGGTTTCAAGGCAGTTCAGCGCCCAACAATGCAACACGATCCTTCTGAATCGCCTGTGACAGGTTTACATCGAATAGTTCATAACGGATTGGCATCTCCATCTCATAGAAGGGGTTTTTCAATACATAATTTGTGTATAGTTCATAGATGATTTTCAAAAGACTCTCCATGTGTGTGAGCCTGGAGCTCACACACATGGAGAGCTCACAGATAGATATGCATTTATTTGGATAGGATTTCACAGAGAAAGAGAAACATCCGAGAACCCGAACTAATGAAATGAAATCTGAAAAATAGACGAAGTGGAAAGAAAAGAAATAGGAGAATGCCTCGCCTAAAAATCTAGCCGATGATTGCTCTCTTGTTCCTTTCTCCCTTGCTCTCGGCGGCTCTGTTTGTAAAAAGATGATACAAAATTTGTTTTAGGGTTTATACTGATGATCCAGTGATCTATTTAAGCAGTCACGTGTCACTTGCTTGACCACTTGTCACCTGCTTGACCTATAGACCATGGATCTAATGGATCACTCGACTCGGTTTGACCCAATCCAACCTGGTCCAAATGTCCAAACCGGTCCAATTTGGTTCAATTCGGTTCGACCCGGTCCAATTTGATTCAATTCGGTTCGACCTGACCCCAACCGGTCCAGTCTATTCCGACCCGACTATTATAAGCTATCAACACGTGACTCACATACATCAGATATTTCTTATAATCTATCTACATGTGACTCACCTTCTATAAAATATTTATACGAGTTATCTACATGGTGACTCACCATCCACATGTTACTTCCTCACTCAAGGCTTTTAGGCTAAGTTTACTTGGAGACCAAGTAAGACAAGCCTATAAAAGAACCACTTCAACACAAAGGGAAAGGGATGGAAAAATGTCTGGAGTATGAGAAAGGCACTGAACATCAGAAAAAATTGAAAATGAACACTATAAAAGGAAACATTTCTTTCCTTCCATTTCTCTATCTCTTCCTTTTATTTCATTTTCATTTCCTTCTTCATCCCTATATGATTGGGGTGTTCATTGTATTCTATGTACTTTTAAATAGTGGGAAAAAATCTCCTACGAGGCAACACCCGTGAACTAGACATATTGCCGAACCACGTAAAAAATTATGTGTACTTCTCTACATTGGCTATCTCTCTTCTCCCTCATCTTTCTTTATTTTTGTCGAGCATAGGCGTAGCGTCGTTTGAACAGCTGTGCAACGGTTTAAGCGAACAATTGGGACGTCCCGCGTGTTCATACAAGACCTTATCAAACTCCGGACAGTGCGGAAGTGACCGATACGCGACGTCGTCACGTGCTCGCACAATTTACGCCTCTTTAAGTAGCTCGATTCCGATCAACGACTTAAAGCGAGTCAAGCAGCACAAATTCCGTATCAACAATACTAAAAAGGCTAAAACAGACACTTTAGTAATAAAAATCGGGCAGGGTCGAGCTAACACATGCAAAAACCAAACCCGGTCCTAACTAATTCGAGTTTTAAAATTTTGGGCCTAGAAAACCTACGGGCTTAAAAACTAGGCTTAAGCCCAGATTTAAATGAGCGGGCCAATCAGACCAATTCGAGACGGGCCAAAATTGCCACCCCTAGCACGAAGACAGTACAACACGAGTTGTGTCGGGCCGAATCAGGCACAAGCAGCCCAATCCGCATGTACATCCCTGCTTGAAGATATGGCACGATTGAGCTATACAACGAATCGATCCAATCTAGCACGATTGACCCTGCCCTGATAGGAGTGTCCAACGGGCCTTATTATATCGCCCGAGCCCTTAGGTTGGCCGTGCCTAACTTCAGTCAGGCACAAGGCACGACACAGTCCAACACGGCCCAGCCTTATCGAATGCATACCAAAGAAATGTACGATGGAAGCAGGAGCAGAGCAGGTCTTTGACAGAAATAGATAGTGACCAAGTAAGGTGACTAAGGTCTGACTTCTGTAAGAGAAATAGAGATAAAACACCCAGAAAAAAAAAAGGAAAAAGAAAAGAAAGAGAGAGAGAGAGAAGAGAGAGTAAGGGGGGACCTTGGCTTGGAAGAAGAAAAGGACAGGGATTTGGCTGTACTGCAGATGCAGGGCATGGCAGGGTGATAAGAGAGAGACAGAAGTGTACTTACAAAAAAAAATTGAAAAGGGAAAGATCAAATCTCGTATTTTCAATCATCTCGAGAATCGCGGAAAAGACATGAGCATGCTTTTAGTCAAAAAGTACTGTCGAGTTATCGTCTGCCACTGTATCTATTTCCATATCTCTTCCTTCTCCATATACCCTCAGTTCCTCGCAATTCGTGCACCCCTATCTCACCCACCACATTTATCCTTTTCCGCTTCTACTTAATCACTCAGATTCTGTTCCGTACGGAGTCGCCGATCTGCTTCATTAATCGGCACTCTTTGTGAAGAAAACAAAGACGCCCTCTCCGATTCTTCTGCAAATTCTTAAAATAGTGTTGGCGGGCCCACAAAACGATCAACTGAGACTGAGAGTGAGGAAATTGATTCAGCCGAGCCATGAGTGTAGCAGAGCGTGGGTTGCAACCTAGACCCAGTAGGTAGGTCATCAATAGCTAGAGCCACCAGTGTGCGCATTTACTAAACTTACGGCGGGAAGAGTGTAAGGCAGTGAGACGAGGGAGCGGATATGCTGTGGGGTAGACAGCCATACAGCTGAAATATCATGTTGTCCTTCATGATGAGACCCGCAAGGGCAACATGATAATTTTAACTGTGAAGCTGGGTTTACCCCACAGCAAATCCGTTCCCGTGAGACGATGGATGCAGCGTAGATTATTAATTGAGGTATGGAGCAACGGATGATAGGATCATAGGACGGAAACATTTGGATAACCTCCGGAGTCCAGCCCCACTAGTCTGGTCTCTGTATCCCCTCCTTTTTGTTGTTGGCACTTGACAAGGGATTTGCCACTGTATATTTCTATAAATAGTATGCATTACAAAAAGAGTAGAATATTTTATGAGAAATGAAAGCATCACCCGCGAGGGACCCCGCAATGATCGAATCTTGGATAGACATGTATTTCACACTTTGCATTGTCGTATGATTATGCAATTCTTTTTCTCCACTTGTACTTAAAAATGCAACTGCACATTGAAGGTTTGTGCTTCGGCTGCGTTCGACTCAATTTGCGTTTTTTTGGGTAAGCACTTGTTATATAAGTGATTCAATGGGAGCATTTTTTTAGCATTATCAATAAATTTTGATTTAAAAAAATAAAAATATTATTTTCAAATAGTTAGACATTGTGGTAAGGGTTAGAAGTATTGTTGATCTGGCGGGATAATTTAACTCCCACTTTATACGTGGTGCTTGATTATGAGAGCGTGTGCGTTTTGAGTATAGCTGCATACACTGAATCATTCCATAAAGCTATAATGGTTGTACAACCGTTCTTTTCACGTGCCAATTGTCAGCAGCTGCATACAATGATTAGACCGTTTGGTAAAAATGTGAGACTCATTTTACTCGAAGGACATATTTAGGGGCATCCCCTAATGGATTCCTAAAAAATTTATGATCTCAATGGATCTTCGAAGTCACATCTATCTGCTCTTTAGAACAGAGTTCGAGTGATTTTATTCCATACCTTTTCGTTTTAAAAGTATTTTTATGCAAGGAAAGATCCTCGAGGGAACTTTCTGTACCTACTAACTTGGGAATCATTCTTGGATTACATCCATAGACTTTGAAGGACCACCATTTATGCTTTGTCCTGAAGGATCACAAAGCAGATATATTACCGCCGAGGGACAACCTCGACGGACGAATTCGAGGGACAATCTCGACTGACAAATCCGAGGGATAACCTCGAAGGACGGTGTCACGCCCCGAACTCCCAGACGCACACGTGTCAGCACGTGCGCATCTTGGACCAAGACGCAATAACCATCACCCTCTTAAGCCGGTAATCTATCCATTATAATTAATTAGAGGGTGGGATCCATTACTCTAATCTTTATATAATTTCTGATTTACTTTAATCGCAGAATAATGCAGAATCAACATAGATCGAAACCTGAAATTTTATCTAACAACTAGGCATTAACATACTAAATGCTCGATAAGTCATCAG
>JAUPMG010125150.1:0-11646 GCA_031762675.1 Pachysandra terminalis | reverse complement strand
TACATATGAAGGATTCTAGCATATCCATTTATTAGCTTCTTAAGGAAGCTAGCAACACACATGTATGTGTTGCTAAATGGACCATAACAAATCCCAAATAAGGCTTCTTGAAGAAGCCAAAGTGAGAGTCTCGACTTGGGATACGGGATTTCCCACGTGCTGACACGTGTGGTGTCTTGGAATCCGGGTTGTGACAATAGCCAAACCAAATCTTCCTCTTTCTAAATCCAACGTGCCTTACTAATCTTCCTTCTTTTCTAAATAGTAACTTTCCTAGTTTCCCTCTAATATCAATCTCTCTTAAATTCTAATTCTTAATTATGTACTTAATTAGAATTCTTTTAGAAGAGTATATAATAAATCAATAAGCTTTATTTCTAATTCTAATTCCATCTTTTGTCTTACTCGTGAATCTCAAATTTCCAGCAAATCTAAGTTATTTAATTACTTCTTGCTCTCCCATAGTTTTTATTAATCACCAGTAAACCCCATTTAATTGTTAATTAGTCCAATATTAGTTTAAAGAATTCTAGTACACTCCTAAACTTTCTTTTTAATTACAGTTTGATCCTAATTTTGGTTTAGGGTCACTAAAGTTTCATGATGATATCGATAATTGCTTAAGATGAGTGAGATGATGAAATGGATTATACTTGTCATTATGACTATAATTATGAATTGGATTATGATTGTGATTATGACTATAATTGTGAATGTGATTATGAGTATAACCATGCATATAACTATGATTGTGATGATTAATATATGATAGCAATAACATGATATTAATGTGAGTGATAAATTGCATGAATTAACCTGTTTTATTATATGATCAAGAAAATAATTGTTGTAATTACTTTAGATTGTTCCTATTGGGCTTCTAAGCTCAATCCTTATGTTGAAACAAGTAGACCATTAGAGAGGTGGTGTGACCAGGACAGGATGCCTTAACTAGCTATGAATAAGTCAAGGAAACAAGTCGACCCTTATTAGTTTAGTTATGCTCTGTGGAACCATGGGATTGGTTTGTATATTTTTGTTTGACAACCACAGCCATTATGTGTATTCAAAGGTCAATCCCTTGAAATCCTCGAGATCCCATATCTAGGATTTAGGACGTGACAAAGAGCTTAGTATGTACATGCATACCTTAAATGGCTATTACATGTACATGCAGACCTTCAATGGCATTAGTTAAGAGAACAAGATAAAAACTCGTTTTATGATCTACTTAATCCTGAACAAGATAAAAACTCATTTTATGATCTACTTAATCCTGTTTTATAATTAAACTAATACCTGATGTCTCAACGTTATCATCGAGATGTCCAATTGGGTGATTCATTCGGTTTAATGCCAGTAGTTTGGGACCTTTTGGTCCGGTTATTAAAGAATTGAAAGGAGCTAGCTTTTAATATTCATGAAGAATTGAGTAATGGAGCCTTTTATTTAAATCTACTTGTATACAACATTAAATAAAAAAAAAGACAATAAAAGAAAATCATAAATGGTCAAACATTCGATATTGTTTGAAGCGATAAGTGGATGAGTACTCTTGATCAATGTCACATCCTAAACGTAGGAATCTCAATAGAGTCCCCAAATTTAAGTTGTAACTCTCACCCCATATCCCTATGGGTGTAGATAAGCAATACATTACCAAACCATAAAATTAAGTAAGATAATTATAAAGTAATATTCAAACAAATAATATTATTAAGAATAATATCAAACCAAAACATTCATAACAGCTGAAATACAATAAAATACTCAAAGTCTCATGTTCCAAATCAAACCTAATGAGTACTAGTTTATTGCAAATAAACCTACTACAGAATCTACTAAAAACCATCAAACAAATCCGAATAATAATGAAGGTCTTCATCATAGCCTTGTCCTCCATCCTGGTCCTCATAGTCCTATTGTCCATCATTTATTGGTCCTGAAATATGTTGCTTAGAAAGTGTAAGCTACACTTACCTTAGTAAATAAACAAATTAAACATCATTTAAGATTGAAGTAGGGACAATGCCACTCCCCAATTGAAATCCATAGGCAAAAACAAAATAGTTAGAATGATGTAAAGTGACATATAATAAGATATGAATGTTGTAATGTTCAATGCAATGTGATGGTTCAATTATTAATTAATGAATGCATGTTGTGCACCTAAACATATATAATCACCGACTGTGATCTAATAAAATCATATGATATGCCAGTATGCATGCTGTTTGGCATTTGATTAGTGTATGTTCCATAGCCGATCTTAATTTTACTACTCAAGATGTTTCACCCAGAAAGCATTCCCAATACATGGCTGAAGTGGTAGATTATTCTATATGTGCATCATAGTTTCTAGGGGCTCCGACCTAGATGACACAATATCCTCACTTATTTGCTATCATAGGGACAAGTCCCAAGGCCTTACCAATGTGAACTTTCCTTTGTAAACCATAAATTAGCTGATCTACTAACATAATTTCACTCTTATGATTCAGATATTGGGCCTTAGTATTGTGAACTTTTTCTCACTTATCATCTTACCACAAGTCTTTAGGATGCCTCCCTCACCTTGTGAGTAAACAAAATAACAGTCCATCCGAGACTTCCTCACCGATGTCATAACAATAAACTCCATATTATGATAGCACTCATTATAACAATAAACTCCAACAACATGAAGTTATTGATGTCAAGTCAAGGCAATAGACCATTACAAGGTCATTATACTAAATTAGGCAACGTTGTGCAAGTGTAGAGAACCGTGCACATTAACTAATCAAAACAACTTGTGTACATGAGCATATGTATTTTTAGATATAAAAGATGATCATAATGAGTTCCAATTTCATAGTAATGTCATTCAAAAATTCACCGCTGGGCAAACATAGCCAATCTTTCACAGTAAGTTATAAATTCCAAATATTCAATATTAAGAAATTCCAATATCATATATAGTATAATTAAGGTAATATATACATGCTTGTAAAATATCACTTCAATCGGAGCAACTTTGAATTTCACGGCATACCCTGACCCTACCCTAGGTCTGCCGATCTAGCCTGTGTTGGTGGGATCGGCACACTCATGGTATAGCGATCCTACCTCAGCATACTAAACAGTAAAAACAAAACAAACACACAGAGGGAACGGTATACCGACCCTACATCGACACACAAAACAGTAAACAATTTTTAACACCACAGCAGGTCGGTAGCCTTACGGTATACTGATCCTCTGCCGATCTGGCCCAGCAGTGGGATCGACATACTCAAGATATACTGGACCTCTGCCGATCTGGCCCAGTTAGTGAGATCGGCACACTCACGGTATACCGTGACCCTGCCAGTCTCACCAATCCACCCAGAATTTCCAGAAACTAATATTTTGAGTCCTTTTTAATAAAAAATTTATCTTAACACATGTAATGGATTTTAATTCCTAACTAAACCAACAATTTTGATTCACACATACCATAAATATTCACCTTGATCTTGGCATGGTATTCAAACCCAAAAAATAGTATTTTTATCATGTTATCCATTAAAAAAAAGTAGAACAAAGAGATGCGCTATGTCATACTCACTGAATATGACATATGCAGCTATCTCAAATCGAAAATAAAGATTAATCCGAATACTTACCTCGTATGTTGATTGTTGTTGTTTCTTCTTCCTCTTCACTTCCGAACTTCTGCAATTTCCAAGCTTTAGTGCTCTAGCAATTCCTCTTCTTTCAATTATTAGATCTATACGTCCAGTCCTATGGTTTACGTAGTTTATGTTTTTAGTTTCCTAGGCTCTAGGAATCCTTATCTAAGTTGGATTATAAGTTAAATCTCTACCCTTAGATTAATTTGATTAGTTCCTACGAAATCCTAGCCTTTAATTTAAGTGTCCTAGTTGTAATAGATTAATTATTAGTTATTATCTAACTTAATTCCTTATTAAATTAGAATCCTTCTCATCCTATTCCTTATTTGTTTAGGATTAGTTTTAATTCTCTAATTAATTCTAGTCGTTAAAATAGATTAGTTTAATTCTAACCCTTAGATTAAATTGTCATAGTGCTAGATGAACAAATCATTATCCTTATCCTTTTAATTATTGAATCCTAATTAGATTAGAACTTATATTAAATCCTATTGAATCACAACCACTAATTTAAATTAAGGGTTCCTACGAAATCCTAGCCACACATTATAACTTAAAGAGTTATGATTGTGTGTGAAGCACTTAGTTTCCTACCACGCAACCCACCAATCATAAACAGTCAAAGTCAAACCTGCAACTAACTTATTAAAAGTTTAAATTAACAATTATATTTTTTAATTAATTACATATTAACCCTATTATTTTAGTTTGGGTTATTACAATCAACTCTTTATTCCAAATCAAGATCATGTTTTCTTGTCCTTAGGAGATTTTATCCCCGGTGTGCTGCACAAAACCAACAGTTATTAAATCAAGTTAAGAAGTAAGCAAGATCCCATCACTTAATAGGAAATAGACCAGATCATAACCCATAGCAATAAAAAAAAGTAAACACAAACACAATCAAATCAATAACAAGACACGAAATTATGTGAAAAAGCATTAAGAAAAAATACAATCAAATATATATATATGTATCGATATTTCACGCACACAAGTCCACTTACAAAATTTGTTTAATCTCGATCTCGTATAGTTTGAAGCATGGAAGTTGTAGCATTTGTTACAGTGTGCATCCACACGTGCTATATGTCTATTGGCATGCGTGGATGCTTGCCAACGCATCGTGCACTTTTATAATTGGATGCGTTAACATTCATCTACTCATACAATGACCATATGTAGTTCGGTGAATGCACGCTCCAGCTGATGTTGCAGTTTCCACGCTCCAAACGTTGTGGTGCTTCTAACCTTTTTGTATCATGCAGACACACACAAAAGTTTGAAAAGTTGAATCTTACTGTTCTGGGTAGCAATAAGGGTAAGCATTAAAGTCGCAATAGAATGCCCAGTGACCTTCACCCCTACACTTCTCTTGGAACTTGTTACAATCATCCTTGGCGTATCCGCAATCCTCGCAGTAGTGGTATTGCTTAGCACTCGACGTACTTGACAATAGAACCAAGCACAGTAATACCAACACAACACCATTCTTATTTTCCATCATCATCATCATCCTCGATCGACCAACGCTCACTTCTTCTGAGTTCTGACTCTCTCTATTGTACAGAAGTGCTCTTCCATTTCATGTACAACACTCGTATGTTTATAGGGTGATGGGATGAATGATGGTTCTAGAGTTGGACAAAAAACAAATTCTAGTGGAGGATAAGAGGTTCACATTGTCTTACGGAGGTCCATTGATACCTACATTTACATAGACTCTTCATTTTTCTCTTTTATTTCTATCAATGTACGGTTAGTTGCACTTTTTCTCTTTTTGTTTGGTAATGACCGGTTAGCTACACTTGATTACAGTTTAGTTCACAACTATATTGCCTTTTTTCCAGTTCCATCACACGAATCTATCCACTCCCTCCCTATGTTCAGGACACGGGTTCATAATTGCCAATCAGTTTTGGGGTGTTTGGTCTTTTCCTCGTTTGGTGAAGGGTAAAATGAGTTAAAGTGATAAATGACCCATATTTATATTTAGAGATCAATGCGATTCCCACCACGCATCCTCTACAGATGGTTACAGCCATCCTTACAGTGCCATTTAGAGGGTGCCGCGTGGACAAAGATGCATCCTCCCAATCTTATGCGGGCCCCACTAAAAAGGGTGCCTGGCATTTCTAAAACCTTAAGAGACATATGAACTTGAAACCCGCTTTTACCTTAATCGTCTTCAACCATAATCAATGACTTTCATGTACATGTGGAAGCTTCTAAATGACGTTGTAAATATGGTTATAACCAACCCGTTGTAGAGGATGGGGAGTCTACTATTGCAGGTCTCATATCGTTTGGAGCATGGAAAATGTAGCACCAACTGCAATGCGCATCCATGCATACCATACATCCATTGTCGTTCGTGGATGCACGCCAACGCATCCACATCTTTTAAAGTTGGATGCGTTGGAGTGAATGGATGCACGTTGCAGTTGATGCTTCAACTTCCACGCTCCATACGATGTTAGGCCACCAATGCACTCTACGGAATGCAAATTGTTTGCGATATTTTTCTACTATTTTTTTTTACGGTAACTATTGCATGATACCACAAAGCATCAACGGAACCGATAACCGATCATTATAAACTAAGACACACAAATCAATCTAGAACCAACTTCCACTTTATAATAAATAGAGGATTGGAGTCCAATTTAGTCACAATGAAAAAAATCATATGGTGGCTATAACCATTAAGCATATTGATCATAAATCGAAAAAATTATATTCTTGTGCTTTGAAGGTAAAAATTAATTCAGTTCGATTTTGAGATAGAGCTTTGGATAACCCGATCAAACCCGAAACCCAAACCGAATTAACCTAGTTAATAATATATAATTCGGTTAGTTAATAATATATAATTCGGTTTGGTTTTGGGTTGAAAAATGCCAACCTGAATTATTATAAATAGGAACTTTGAAAATATGAAAATAAATTATGTAAATAATGAAATAACAACATTAAATTTAAACCTAATGAAAATGCTTATCCAGAACTATAGAAGAAAATGATAAAGATTATAAAGTTACCCATTTTATTCACATTTATACAAACATCTTTTTCGATTTTCAATGACTGTTACACATAATATTACATAGGAAATAAATAAAAAAGAAAAAGAGAACATAACCATATATGTAAATAAATAGACATGAAGTGCTCCCGTCCTTGGGACGTTGGTAGGACATCCTCTCAAAAGAGGGGTGGGGAGGGGAGGGGGTTTGATTCTGTGCCTCCTCATTGGGGGAGTGGTCAAGTGACCATCAGAGCGGACATACCAAAAATAAAAAATAATAATAAATAAACAAATAGACATGATGAAATAAAATACTGGAAGGGGAAATCAGGTCTTTATGTTCAGCCAAGAATGCCTTCCAACTTTTAGGGAGAGGCCCAAGAATTAGAAGGTAGGGTAGTTGTGGACCTTGGTATCTTTCTTGATCAAAGTTACGACATTAGTAGAAATCTCTGATATTTCTAGGAGAGTGACTGTGACATTGTTCATGCTTCATGTTCTCTCTACTTTAAGGTCTTTCTCTGGAGACTTCAATTCGGAGAGATGGCCTTGTGGCAAGGGCTTTCCCGTCGTAAGAGAAATGTAGGTGGTCGACCTCACCATCCCATTTTGTTGTCGTTGTGGCTTCAAGAATGAAGGTGTGAGATACAAACACGATCCACAAGGCTTGAATCCACGTGTAGTCACGGCTTCTTCCTTCTGGTCTGAGGCCAACGATTCGTGCATTAATTTGTTGATTAAGATCATTGATTTAGCTGAAGTGCTCTTTGCTCTTGCCGTGGAAGTAGAAGACCATGCCATCTCCACCAATGAGGCGGAGATCAAAGCAAGCGGCTCTCAGGCTATTGCAGTTTGGAGTGCGATCTGAGTATTAAACAAACTTCTGTTAATATTATTTTTCCAAAAAATATGCGACAATTGTTTATTCTCAAGTGTTGAACAACATATCAGCAATGCAGAATAGGTGGCTAAATCAAACTCCCCCTCAATAAGTTAACTATATTTTGCCTTGTAGCTCTGCTATATTGTTTTATTCCTTGTTAAATATTTTTCTGCTCAATATGATATGGACAGGGATTAAGAAGAGGTATATTAATATGAAAAAGAAGCAAGTAAAGATCCCTTGAAGGTCTTACTTCTACACACAGCCTCGCATTTAGGTGAGTCGCAGTCGGGAAAACAACCTATAGCTTTCGAGTCTGTGGTCACCCGCTTTTGCACAGTCATGTACTTCAAAAAGCATTTACTCCGGCGGTGGTTACATGTGACTTACTGTTGTGCAACCGCAACTGCTTCGATTTGTTCCAGTACTGATACAAAGAAGAGAAGAGTGATAAATGTATAATGACTACTTGAGATCCTCATGCTGCTCTTGTGAGAAGCAAAACAAAAAACCAAAGGAGAACAAAATTGAAATTTATCTATATATATAATTAATAAAATTGAAATTACTATGTGGTGTTTTAGACCTTATTTTGGTTATGATCAATGTAAGATTATAACTATATGGGATTATAACCTATTCCATGATGGGATTTGAAAGGATTGCTGCCAAGTTCCTTTGCTATAACTTTTTGTTCTTCGCATTGTTATACTTCACATACTATGGGTTGATGGCAGTGTCTGTTACTCCAGATCACAACATTGATGCAATAGTTTCCTATGCTTTCTATTCTCTATGGAAGCTATTAGTAGGAATTTTAGTACATCCGAAAAGTGAGTACTGCTAATCTGTTTGCATTCATTAATTTTCGGTTCTTTAATGGAGCAGTATACTGCTGGTGATGCAATATCAGAAACTCAAGTTAGAAATTTCGAGGTTGAAATTAGTGGAAGTTCTCATTATTTTGCAGTAGTTGTCTAAGCATGTCTACTTAATATGTCCCTGATATAAAATGTAAGAATGATGAAGTCAAGTACCTATCTACACTTGTCATGGAGAATGATGATACCCATAACCGTATAAATGTAACATACTTATCGGCTATGTAATTGTTGGTTTATGAAATAGTGTTTTTATTTAGATTATCGCATTTTGTTTTTCAATATAGTAGAATGACCACATATCCACACTATTTCCTCTCAAAAAATATTGTTGTTGGCTCTGTAAGGACAATCCCTGCTTTAGCTGATAAGTATATCTACCATCTCTATACTTTGTTATACTACTAAAACTCTTTATGTACTGTCATCAGGCTCCTTGATTCGACTATCCTGGTCAGCCTTGCTTGTGGAAGTATTTCAGGCATCGCATCATCAACAGGCTGGTGATTTAATAACATACATTGAGGAGTAAGCCTGTCATCCCAATTTGAAAATGAGGTTCCCTAAGCTTTGTTTCCTAGTTTTGTAGATTTAGGTTCAAATTTCTGCCAATTCATCTTTGTGGATGCATGTTTGTATTGTTTTTGGTGCTGGAGTTACTTCTTTTCCTCGAATGTTGTTGCCTTCTTTTCCTTCAATGGTTTCTGAAATATTAGAAATTTCTGAAATTTGAGGACTATCTTGAAAGCAATGAAGATAAAGTTGACAACATGCTTAGTTGATACTGATCTGCAGAACATTACTATAAATCATTGTTTATTCTTGTTCTGCTATTTATACTTGATCTGCAGAACATGTTTAGTTTCCTGCTAGTCTGACCTGCAGTTCAGCTATGCCATTCTGCAGTGCTGGAAACTTTTGTGTCCAACGTCTTTGGATGTGTAGTTTGGGGGATTCCTTCCTCCTCTACTGTATGAATTCACTAGGTTCTGTAAGCTTACGGAAGTCATTTAGACATACACAAGATCTAGGTAAGAGTTTAACTTTTTCATGTGCCTAGAGATCCTTAATTGTGCATGGCTGAAGCATGGTGGGGAGATAACCACTGGCCTAGTGCCTTGGATTTTGAATTCTAGCTCTAACAACATGGTAAGTGAAATCCAACAACATTGAACTGCAAAACATATAGAGCTGTGCCCGTTGTCAGGGCAATAGTTCCAATAGATATGAAGTCATATGCATAATAGAAAAAACTCAATGTATGATTGTATATATACTCATTTAAACAATTGTTAAGATTGATCTTTTAGCTACATTGTTGTGAAGACATTTGATTATAGAAGCAGAGTTATAGGTGGGTCCTCTTATCGGTTGGGGTGTGTGTTACGTTTTTTTGGCTTTCTTGGATATGCTGTTGTTTCCTGTTATGCTCCTTCCTGTGCAGGTTCCTCTGCTTTGGCTTTTCCTGCCAAGGAGACTAACTGTCAAACCAACAGTACTTTTCTGAACTGCCAAAGAAACCATTAGCATGACACCATAGAAGCGGGTCCCTAACTCAGATGCTTAAAACATCCGAAAATACATAGGCAGCTTGAATTAAGAGGAAAATTCATATTCTGCACGGAGAGCTTCATACAAATTTGTCACATTTCTGGATACATCTTAGTTTTCATGAGTTAGCAATATATAAATAAATGGCCTATACTATATTGCTATGATTTTGATGTTGGATGCCTGCGATTTCCTTCTCTCTACCATTAAAATAGAAAGAGAAACCAAGAACAAACCAGTTTGAGTCTTAATATAAACCATGAATATAAACTTACAAATAAAATATTGTATGTTACCCTTACCTCTACCCGATTATAAACTTCCATGTACCAAGAAAGAATGTTAGGCCTGTCTAGTTTCAGAGATGAAAACAAGATATGCTGAAAAGATGCAATATTTTACAATCAGGATTAGAACTATAGCTACAACATTTCACATCGAATAACCAATGCAAGAAAAAAGTATTCAAACACACACGAGGAAATATTAAAACACATCTCTCCTTTACATAAAAACAATAAGCAAAGTACAGGAAAAAATAAATCCTCCAAAGACTGTAGCAACAGAACATACAGTAGTATACTATGCCATTGAAGATGGCTCCACATGCATGGGTTGAGATGGGACAATGTTCAAAGCTGGTCCCTGAGCTATATACCTTATTGCAGGTCCAAGAAATGACATTGAACTGTGATGGGGAGAAATGTTGATAATCCAAGAAGTTGTAAGGGCTGTAGTTGTAAGTTTTCAGGCGTTTGATTTATTTGAATTAATACTCATTCAAAGGGATGTAGAGAAAAGCATAGGGGAAACAGAGAAGTTGGAGGACCTTTTGAATTAATCAACTCATTCAATTTGTTAGATCCCGTTTTTAACAATTTATCCAATTTTAAATTGTTATCATGTTAATTGAATTATTGTAAGCATAATAAGATAAGAACACAGGCAATTTTTACGAGGTTCCGTTTAACCCTAGTCCTTGGGGCCACGCCCAGATGTTGAACAATCCAATAAGATATCAAGATTACAATCACCAATCGGACTTACACAAAATAAAGACTCCCTCTTGATTTTTGTCGCCTCTTTGTTGAACTTCTTGAATTCGTTCAGCGAGCACCACCCGTATTCTATGTCTGCATAGTTGAACTCTCTTCAATTTGCAGATTGCCTTCTCTCGAAGTCTTCAAATTCTTCTCCCGAAGATTGTATTGTCTTCTCCCGAAGACTCCAAATTCTTCTCCCAAAGAACGATTGAACATGAACCCTCCAAATATTGTTCTTGAACACCAGAGGAGTTGCATAACTCGGATCTGTTTAGAGATTAATATAGAGCAGTAAGCAGATGTGGATCAGATCTCGGATGAGGATGAAAATAGAATGTTGTAACAACTGTTGCAACATTAGCTATACGTGAGATATTATTCTATTTTCAAAACAGAATCTCTTCCTCTGTTTTAAGCTGCTATATCCTTTTAAGAGCCTTTCATAAAGGTATCTTCAATCAAATCAAAATCTCCTTATAAAAACAAGATCTCCTCATCAAATCAAAATCTCCTCAGCCAATCTAAATCCCCTTGTATTCAGGAAATCAAAACCGAATCTAATTAAGTTGATTGAGTCCAACTTCAATTAGAAACCGAATCTAAT
>JAUPMG010125139.1:0-11647 GCA_031762675.1 Pachysandra terminalis | reverse complement strand
ATCTCGTTTTCATGATCAATCGTCCCAGTAAGGAGGGGTTTACCTTGAAATCCATTAAGGTTCATAGCTACAGTAACAAATCCGAGTGCCTTCTACTTGAATGAAATCAGAAGTAAACATATGAAGTCCTATAAGGTGAAATGAGAGGACATTCTCAAAGTCCGGGGGAAATCTGTCTTCAGGAAGTACGTCTGAAGATGGTGTGCTTTCAATTTCTAAAGCCATTTCCATTGAGGATTTGCTTTTTTGAAGTGAGAGTCCCAAGGTATGACTCGAAGTCAGTTTATAAGAATGAATAAAGTTGACTTCAAGTCCCAGTTGGTAATTTGAATGCATAAAAGACAGCATTCGAGGGGGTAAACTTAAATCTGCGTTCTTCGAAGAGGACAGAATCCTCAGTCTTTTTGAGGTGACAAGCCCTTTGAATGAATTAACCATCTCAAGGTGGTTAGCCTCGAATTCGCCTTAGGAGGAAGGAATGTTCCTCCTTCGAATTCACCTTTACCAGGAGGGAACATACCTCCTTTGAATTCACCATTTGGAGGTGTTTAGCCTTGCCAAACTTCCTTCGGAATTTGTCCATTGAAGTTGTCTCTCGGATCTGTCCTTTGAGATTGTTCCTCAGATTTGTCCGTTGAGATTGCCCCTCGGATTTGTCCGTTGAGATTGTCCCTCGGGTTTGTCTGTTGAGGTTTTCCCTCGGGCCTCCTTTTGAGAAGGAATATACCTGCTTTGTAATCCTTCAAGACAAAGCATAAAAGTGGTTCTTCGAAGTCTATGGACGTGGTCCAAGTATGACTCCTGAGTGAGAAGGTATAAAAAGGTCCCTCGAGGATCTTTCCTTAAGTGAAAGTATCTTGAAAATGTAAAGGTATGTAATAAAATCACTCGAAGTCTGTTCTAGAGATCAAATAGATGTGACTTCGAGGATATACTGGCCTCTTAACTACTTGGAGTAGTCTATTAGGGGTAACATGCCCTTAGATACGTCCTTCGAGTAAAATGAGGTCTGTCGGAGGAAGAGTAAGATTCTTATTCTCTCGGGTGCTCAGAAGGCAGTATGTCGTGGGAACATAAGTCCTTAGTCCTTTGAATACTTTAAAAGGAAGGAAGGAACTTGTTCGTTGGGTTTGGGACACGTGGCGTCCCCCCACAAGCTGGAATTCAAAAAGGTTGCTTCCTTGAGAAGCTATTGCCTTTTTTGGTGATAAGAACGGTCAGATATCTCGGCCGTTTCAAATCTTGCCTTTTCACCAAACGGTCTAATTACCGTACGCGGTAGCTGACAGCTGGCACGTGAAAGGGACGGTTGTATGGCTTATACGCGCTTTTAAGAAAGCGCCACGTGGAAAGTGGGGTTAAATTAGCCCGCCTGATCACCAATGTTTAAAAGTTAAAATCAATAAAGTTTGAAGTTAACTTGCTTAAAAGATATAACGTATTAACATTGGTAAGTTTCATTGATAATATTAATTAAACAATATCAAACACTAATTGAAACTTAAATTAATTAAAAAAAAAAATTAAAAACCCAACTCGGTATGATCCCGAGACGGATTGGGCGATCCAACTCAGGATCGGACCAAGTCATTCATTTTTGTGCTTTATTCGTTTCGGATTCAACTCGGGGATCGTTCCGGTCCGATCCCTTACACTATGCCCAAGTGGATTAGGCGGTTGCCTTGTCGCCTAAGTGGCTAAGCGCTCGCTTAGGCACGCTCAGCCTATGCGACCCTCAATTGAACCCTTAGAAAACCGCCTAGACGCCTAGGCGACCGCTTTTAATAACAGTGCTTGTGATACACATCCAGGGTCCAGGTTTCATTGACAATCCAAGAGGATGTAACTATTGTCTTGCATTTGTGCCACATGTATGCCAGATACAGAAAGGGACAGCTTGTTGTAGGTGGTGGTATCATATTGATTTACAGTTGTTTTTATGAGGATTTTTGTGCTGGAGTTGACTTAAACTGTGCTTAATAGCAGTATTCTGGTTGTTTGTGCATTATTTCCCTTTATTACGATATCAAGACCAAGTGTAGTTTGCTGGATAAAGGAACCCAAAAATTCAGTTTCTAGTTTATGTTCAATCTTGACAAGTTTAGACGGTTTAAATTTAAATTTTCTTTGACATAATTCTGGTGTGATATAGGCATGTCATGTCCGCAATGCACTCCTATTGGACATAAGCAGGTGGGAATGCATTCTAGAAGCTAGTGAAGCCTCAGATATAGCTCTTAAGGAGTGGTTTCAAATGATTGAAGACAGCAATAGATGCGCGCAGAGGGATGTTAATTTGTTGAAGGAAGAAATCCAGAGATCGGGTTGGGCTGTTAAGAACATTTTATTAAGTGTGCAGGAGCAAATGCGATATAGTTTCGTAGAGACTAGTGACAGGAGTTGTGGAAACTTGGGGGGGAGCACTCCTTTGCCGGATTTTGGTGCAGACTTCAATCAGAAAGTCGACGGTTTGTAAATGTAAGTTATATGTCAAGCTTCGTGCAACTTTTTTGTTCTTCTTCCCGCTTTTATTCATTCATTGAAATGTATACCGGAATGAAAGATAATATGATTTCTATCTTTGTTGCATACAGTCAGAAGTTCCTCTTGAAGGTTGTTTACATTCCTCATGTACAGTTCCATGTCTGTATTAATATGTTTATGAAGAAGAGGATTTGACAGAGTGCATGCTTGGACGACAGGGTGACGTCCAATTGAAAACAGAGCAGAGCAGGAATAAACATAAACCATGCCGTGGTATGTAGGTGTAGGCGATGATAGAAAGACATGTAGAAAATAGATGTATCTTTGGTGGGGGCTTTCCGCAAAGATGGAAATTGGATCTTGATAGACATAAACCACGTGAATTTGGGACCCAAAACCATTATTTATTATTGTTTTTATTCAACGGGTACAGAGGCAATGTCAATCATAACGTCCTTTCCTTCCCTGAAAATACGGTTATTTGTAGATAATCTTATAAAATAAATATCATATAAAAAGTGTATAGATAATGAAACGAAAGGACTCCTTAAACCTATTCGGTTACTTTTAGATAACCCTAAATAAATTACAATCTCAAATAAGAATTATCATATAAAATCCTAAAAAAAATATGAGAATATATACAATATCTATCTATATATAACGACAGGATCGCATGAAAAATTAGTACAGATGTAGTTAATTCTAAACAATAGATAATTAGATAAACACTTTTTAAAAAATTAATTACTAACATTTTACCTTAAAAAATATTAATTACCAACTTCTTGCTTTAAAAGAAAAGATTTATCTCTTCGTCATCTTTAAAAATGAATATTTTCATAAACTTCTACAAGCCGCAAGTGCAGTATTACACGTGCCATCCGCTAATACATTTTATACTTTTGTCATTTTTTTTTTCTGAATAAATGCATAGTTTTTATCAGAAAAATAAATAATTACATATTGATATTACTTAATTTATATTCATAATAATATGTTAAAATCGGATATACAGTACCCCATCTAGAACAGGTTGGGAATGGGTTTGAGCGGAACTGGTATCGTGGAATACTGGGCGAACCCATGGGCGGAGCTACATTGGGGCGAACCCCCGTAAAAAGTTGTTTTCACTTTTGCATCCTCACTCATTGGTTGTCAATTGTTTGCTTCCAAACCGAAAATCGAACAATTGTTTCGTTCCAAACTGAAAATCGAACAAACCAACAAAAAAAGTCAGTTTGTTTACTTGTTTTGTTTTGTTTTTTTTATATTTTATTTTGTCTTGATTATGATTTAGAAAACAAAAGAGCCAATTAATTTTGTTTAGTTTACGGCTAAGGCTTCGATCAAATTGGGCCCAAAAAAATCGAAATAGATTATATATATATATATATAAAAATTAGTATTTTTATCAGGCGGGTTAATTTAACCACACTTTACACGTGACGCTTGATTACGAGCGTGTGTACGCATTTTGGGAATAGCCGCATACACTGAATCATTCCATAAAGCTGTAATGGTTGTACGGTCGTTCCTTTCACGTGCCAGCTGTCAGCAACTGCGTACGATGATTATACTGTTTGGTGAAAATGTGAGATTTGAAACGACAGAAGGATATCTGACCGTTCTTATCACCAATTAAGGTGATAGCTTCTCAAGGAAGCTACATTTTGAATTTCAGCTTGTGGGAGGACGCCATATATCACAAACCCAACAAACACGTCATTTCCTCTCTTTTGAAATATTCAAAAGGCTAAGGACTTATATTGCCACGACACTCTGCCTTCTGGGCACCCGAGGGAATGAAATTCTTACTCTTCCCTCGACGGACCTTACTTTATTCGAACGACGTATTTAGGGGCATACTACCCTTAATAGACTCATCAAATAGTTATGATCTCAATGGATCCTCGAAGTCACATCTATTTTCTCTCTAGAACAGACTTCGAGTGATTTTATTCCATACATTCACGTTTTAAAAGTATTTTTATGCAAAGAAGGATCCCAGAGGGAACATTCTGTACCTTCTAACTCAGGAGTCATGCTTGGATCACATCCATAGACTTCGAAGGATCACAAGGCAGATATATTCCTGCCGAGGGATAACCTCGACGGACAAATCCGAAGGACAAATGCGACGGACAATTCAGAAGGAAGTCTCTTCCAGGCTAACCACCTTCATATAGTCAATTCAAATGAAGTATGTTCCCTCTTGGTACGGGTGAATTCGAAGGAGGAATATTCTTTCCTCCTAAAGACGAATTCCAGGCTAACCACCTCGAGATGGTCAATTCGTCAAAGGGCTCGTCACCCACAAGAGACCAAGGATTCCATCTCCCTCGAGAGAAGCAAATTTGGGTTTATCCCATCAAATGCTGTCTTTTATGCATCCGAATTACCAACTGGGACTCGAAGTCACTTTCATTCATTCTTATGAACTGACTTCGAGCCATATCTTGAGACATTCACTTCGAGAAAGCAAATCCTCAGTGAAATGGCTTTAGAAGTTGAAAGCACGCCATCTTTAGACGTACTTCCTGAAAGACGGGTTTCCCCTGGACTTTGAGAACATCATCTCCCTTGACCTTATAGGAATTCACATGTCAACTTGTGAGTTCATTCAAGTAGAAGGCACTCGGATTGGTTACTGTTGCTATAAACCTTAATGGATTTCAAGATAATCCCCTCCTTACTAAGACGATTGGTCATGAAAACGAATTCTCTGGCGTGACACTCTCTACATGAGTAATTCGAGAATACATTAATCACCTGGTAAGGGTACAGTGGTACTTACGTTCCTAGAAGGAAAATAACCACCAAAGGGAATTCTCCTTCAAAATAACGGATTCAGCAAAATACAGTGAATTACCCCCTAAAAAGGTTGTCTGAGACAGATTCTCAAAATGAAAAGCACATGGTGAAAACCACACCAACTGTTTTCTAACCTATTTGAAGGGGGTTTTATCTTATCTAGGAATGGCGGCAGGATGGTGACGTTGCTCATTGGAACTTGTGTGAAAGTGGCACACGTCTTCAGAACTGTGTTGCTCAAGTTCCAAAACAACCTTTTGCAGAGCAGTTTTTAAGGTTTGAAAATGATTTAGTCTCTTTTCTTTGAAAGTTACTTAGCCGTGTTGAAAGACACGCATCCCTCTAGATATTTTCCAGGACCAAGTGTCACTCAGAATTTGCTGAGCACTCAAGGGTCCCCCTTTAAACGCTTGGCCGAGTGACACTTGTCCTACTGAGAGTGGAAACTCTACAAATATCAATGCCCATCCTCCATTGAAGAGGATCGAAAAATTGAAATCTGAACTTGGAAACCTTGAAATCTGAAACAATAGTGAGAAAAAGTCTTTGAAAGAGAAAGAGGAATCTTCAAACTTGTGAGGTTTTACTGCTCTGTGATTGCATTCACTCCCCTTCTTCAGTTAGTACAACTCCTCCTTCCTTCTAGTCTATTATCTGTCTTTTACACAGATCTAAGCTTGACAAGGAACGCTCTTAACAGAACGACTGCGCAACGGTTTAGGCTGTCTTGAGACAGACTTTTTACATTTTTCTCTGATCTAATGAGTATATTAATCTTTTTCTCTGATCTGATGAATATATTAATCTGCATGTGTTAGTTTCATCTATTCTAATATATTTAGTTTGTTACAAATCCGTCATTACCAGCATTAATTTTGTTCTATTTTTATAAAAAAATTGTCAAATCAAACCTCCTTCCAATAGAATCCTGGCTCTACCCCTGGGAGAACCCCAACTAATCAAATCGAGAGTTCACTCGGCTTTAGATATAAACCCCCCAAATTAACAATCCCAATAACTTTTATAAGTTGCAATATCAATCTAAATCATTTAGTCTTTAATCATTAATTATATTAATTCGATATATATACAGATCAATGTGGTCCATGTTATGGGGTACGTTACTGTACTTGGCTTTATGGTCATCATCACATGGAGCTCTGTATTACTAATAATAAGACCTATCCTATCACATCCTCAGCAGGTAAGCGACCAGGCATGCATGATGTGCTTCCCTTGATTCATTAATAATGCAACATTTGCACGTGGAAACAAGTTCAGCATCACGTATCATCCTCCATTTGCTTACATACATGGCCTGATAGTTCCAACTCTAATGTTTTATGGCGCATTTTATTATGGTGGTACCCATTCCGTATCAGATTCGATGTCCAATTACTATTATTAGATCCAATGATGCTACATCACCTACCCTCAATGGTGCAGCGCGGTGCAGCTAAATGTTTTCGGAATTAAATAAAAATTTTATAAATAAATAACTCTCTCTCTCTCTCTCTCTCTTGTTTTTCGTTTTGGCTTTTTAAAAGCTAACAAGGAAGACAAAAAGAGGTTTAGCTTCTTCTTCCTCGCTCGTTTCTCATAATTTCTCTGTGGCCGGTGATTGAGGAACTTCATGTTCCCGGTCGGAATCCGATCCGGTGACAATGGCAAGAGAGGATCGAATAGAAGCCAAGATGATCAGGTTAGAGTGGGGAAGGTAATTGTAGCAGTTAAAGCAGAGAAGGAGATCTCCAAGACGGCATTGACTTGGGCTCTAACTCACCTCGTTCGTCCCGGAGATTGCATAACGTTGCTTGCCGTCGTTTCCGACGATCATAAAGGTAATAGTGTCATTCCGATCACTCCTTTTTCTAGTTCTCTTTCTTTTTCCCTCAAATTAACTAAAACAATATTCAATCTCTGTATAGGTTGGAGAATGTGGAAGTTTCCGGGATTGACAGGAGATCGTGGGAGCCGTCACCGAGAAAAATCTCCGGACTGGATATGTCAGATCTCCAATTCTTGTTCTCAGATGATTCTTCAGTTTCACGATCCAAACGAGGTGACTTCGAAATGATTATTTATTATTCCGTTTTTGTCCACGTTCTGTGACTAAGTCACTCACGGACCAATGGGTACTTCCGTCATTAATTATATATACTGCGGAAAAAAGAAAATTATGGCCCATTCAGTTCCTGACACGTAATTGTTGTGTCAGAAACTGAAAGACCTCCGATCCGCGCGGGCTCTATGACGTCGTATGCGGCTAAATTTAATCTAGTAGGGGCTGTTTGGTTTCATATAGGGAATGGCTTATAGACAAAGCTATTTTGTCTGCATTCATGACCCACTAAATAATTAATGCATGCCAGAGAATGAAATCCTCTGAGCTCACACAAACAAAAAGAAGTTTTAAAAAAGGGCTTTGTAATTTCAGGTGAATCTTACATTCCAAAAGCACCCCTTAATTATTACAAAGACACTCTCGTGGCTTTCCCAAACAGGCCTTAAGCTAGCTAATTCTGGTTTGCAGTTACGTTGTTAATTCACATGGTGGACGACGGATAAAGAAACGTTTTTTTTTTTGTTCTTTTTTTGGGTCATTAAAGAAACGTTTTTTGGTGATTAATAGGTTAGTGTGAGGATAAAGGTGGTATCAGGTTCACCGGCTGGTGTGGTGGCAGCTGAATCACAGAGGGCTGGAGCCAACTGGGTCATATTGGACAAGTAATTAAACAAAAGTATCATCTTCCTTTTAATATTATTTGTTACTTTTTTATAAATTTAATCAGTTTAATAATCTGCCTTTCTTGTATTTTCTAGTCTTTTATTGACTGCATAATGCAGATAAATTATTTGAAATTATGCATATGTTTATGTGTGTGTGTAGATGTATGTATGTGTGCATGCATATATGCATGATAAATTTCAATTGAGCATGGTGCATAGGGTAGCATATTAGCATCAGGAAATGTAAAATTTGTTATTGCAAATTTAATCAGTTTAATAAGCTGTCTTTCTTGTATTTTCTATAGTCTTTTATTGACTGCATAATGCAGATAGATTACTTGAAATCATGCATATTTTTTTGTGTGTATGTATGATAAATTTCAATTGAGCATGGTGCATATGGTTGCATATTAGCATCAACAAATGTAAAATTTGTTATTGCAAATTTAATCAGTTTAATAAGCTGTCTTTCTTGTGCTTTCTAGTTTTTTATCGACTGCACAAGGCCAAATAGATTACTTGAAATTATGCATATGTTTATGTGTGTGTGTACGTATATATGTATGATAACTTTCAATTGAGCATGGTGCATAGGGTTGCATATTAGCATCAAGGAATGTAAAATTCTTGCTTGCTTGGTTTTTTGTTTTTGTTATTGTTGCTGCTGTTGTTGTTGTTGTCAATTGATTTTTTTTTTTTGGTAAGATGTCGTCCATTGATTTTTTTTTTTTTGGGTAAGATGTTGCTGTTGTCCATTGAGCATGGTGCATAGGGTTGCATATTAGCATAAAGAAATGTAAATTCTTGTTCTCTTTTTTGTTGTTGTTGAGGCACGTCAAACTTATGTTTTACAATGGAGTTGGTTGTGCATGTTGACACAGAAAATTGAAGCAGGAAGAAAAGCAGTGCATGGAGGAACTCCGTTGTAACATCGTGTCTATGAAAGATTGCCAACCTAAAGTCTTAAGGCTGAACTTGGAAAGCTCGGAAGAACACCAAACCCCTTTTTTTTCTGCTCCTTCGTCACCAGAATTAGACATTGAAAAGTTGCAAGGCCACAGCATCAAGCATTCAACTCCTGTGAGCAGCCCCGATGATGCAGAAACCTCTTTCTCAAGAACCACCATGACAGGAGATTTTTCAGTAGCGAGTTCCTACATGAGCACTTCTCCTTTCTTTGTTTGTGAACAAAACCCACTCTTTGAAGGAGGAATGGACAAGGGAAATTCTAGACCGGTAGATGAGCGAATTTACTTCGATGAAACATTTACAGCATTTCAATCCAGTGGGGATGGACGGATATCTCCCTCTACCACAAGGCGTAAGAATTCATTTCTGATTCCTCTAAACTACATGGTTGTTGAGGAGCAGAATTCAATAACCAGAGAACACAAGAACACCCACATTGTAAAATCTCCCAGATCGAAAACGCTGATCGAAAGGTTTGTCCAATTTGATCGAGAACTCGGACATAACAAAAATCGTTTAAAAGACGACTACGATGTAAGAGATGCATTGTCTTTAAGCAGAACCTTGTCAATACCTCCTCCGCTTTGCGCAATGTGTCAGCACAAGACGCCGAGTTTTGGAAGACCACCGGTGAGGTTCGACTATGTAGAGCTGGAGATTGCTACAAATGGGTTTTCTGAGGCCAACTTGGTGGCCGAAGGAAAGTTTGGTTCGGTTCACCGAGGAGTGTTGAGGGATGGTCAAGTGGTTGCAGTGAAGCAACTGAAGAGGGAAGAAGGGTCTCAAGGATGTGCGGAATTCTCTAAGGAGATAAGGATACTGAGCTGTGCACAGCATAGGAACATTGTAATGCTGATTGGGTTTTGCATTGAAGGAAGGAAAAGAGTCTTGGTTTATGAGTACATCTGCAACGGCTCCTTGGACTTCCATTTACATGGTATGTATGTTATCTATGCATGTGTATTGACATGATGTATATATATACATGTTGTATATATAATAAGCAAGTGTTGTATGTCTGGCATGATTGGGAAACAAAGGTGGTGGTGCTCCGCTGGATTGGGAGTGGCGGCTTAAGATAGCAATTGGGACAGCAAGAGGTTTACGGTACCTTCACGAAGATTGCAGGGTGGGATGCATTGTACACAGAGACGTGCGGCCTGACAATATCCTCCTCACCCACGATTTCGAACCCCTAGTACTCCCTCCCTCGTTTTTCTTTTCTTTCATGATTATGTCATTTGTGTCTTGAGAGATTTTTGATTAATCATCATGTGCCATGTGGTGATTCGAATAGGTTGGAGATTTCGGACTGGCTAGGCTGCAATTGCATCATAGATGGGATCTTAGTGCGAAGCCACCAGAGTTGGGAACCTTAGGGTACGCACACCATTACTACTACTTACATTGCTGCATGCTATACTTATTATTACTACTTGTCAAAATTGCAAATGTGTTCACCAACTTCATTTTCTCATCCTGATCGTCTAATTAGTTCGACTACTGGCTTGGACGTAAACAAGTCCATTGCGGATTGGATTGTTAATTTGTTATAATCGTCATTTTCATTGAATGAAAACATTAAAACTCTTTCTTCAGGTATCTTGCACCAGAGTACATAAAGGGGACAAAAATCACAGAGAAAGCTGACGTGTATGCATTTGGGGTGGTTTTGTTAGAGTTAATAACCGGTCGAAGATTTACTGAGTTGGCTCGTCTCATGGACCGGAAGTACACAGGAGAATGGTTCCCTCCCCAATCGGCACTAGAAGAACAATGTGATGGTGGCCAAAATTTTAACCATCCATTGCTGGACCAAGTAAACCACTTCTCCGACCATTCACGAGCCATGGCTGGAGCTGCTTCCTTATGCCTTCATGAGGATCCAGAATCCAGACCCCCCATGTCTAAGGTACTTGGAATATTGGAAGGAGGAGATGGGTTTATTCCACTTAGTATGGACCTCAACTCACAAGGCAACAGAAGTGGGCGTATGCACCCCAAAGCCCAATTGGAACGTAGCCATTCTCGACAGCTTTCACATTGACCATCTGAAAGAGAGAGAATATATATATATATATATATATATATATATATATATATATATATTCTGTAAGCAGACGGGTTGGGTTCCTCTAATGTCTGGGCAGTCTTGACTGCCTGAGGTGAACGGCTTGACTAAAAAAGTAGCCAAAGAATTGGATGTGAAATCAGCCGGCTGTTAAAAGTCGCTTATTGATGGATCATCACCTAAGTGTATTCTTTTATTTTTTTTAACTCCACTTAATAGTATCAGTGAAATGCATCCCAGGATTAGGACCATAAACGGGTCGGATTTGGGCCTGATCCGCCATGATCCAAATCTGAATCTGATTAACTCCAAGGAGATCCGAATCCGAATACTTTTATAAAAGGGTAAATTTCACTTGCACCTCTCACCTTTCAAAAAAACCACTTACACCCCCTGAGGTTTGCACTACAAAGACACCCCTTATGTTGATTTTCTATTTAAATATTAACAAAATATATATAAATTTACCCTTTTAACCATGTATTATTAAATCTCTGCTTACAACCAAAACCACCCCACCATCACCACAACCCCACCACCTCACCCTCACCCTCACCACCACAACCACCACCACCACCA
>JAUPMG010125128.1:0-11647 GCA_031762675.1 Pachysandra terminalis | reverse complement strand
AATAATTTAAATGAAAATAAATAATTAATAATAATAATTAATTAGGAAATATTCCTTTAAGGGTCCAAGTCATTACACTATCTATGTTTTTGGATTCAATGAGTGTATGTGTGACGATATGACTGAATTTCCTTGCACCTAATGACCTTGTGATTGTATTTCTTTCTTGATTAGTTAAGATTGGATACACATGCCTCATATTATATCACTTGATCTTATTGATTCATATTGAATTGTGTTATGTATGCATGTGATATGTAATATGGTTTGATATTCTGTATATCATGTGTAGTTAAATGTTAGTGACATGCATTAAAGGAAATTCATGCACTGTGGGTCCATGTGTGAGACCCTATGACCATACTGACCTTGGATTCTCGTAAGGAGGGCCAGAGGAATGATGTGAGGATGTTGGACTCAGTGATGAGTGCCAGTGAGAGAAAACTTCTCTGGAGTCCTGAGTGGACTATGTAATCTAAACTGATTATGGGTCAGGGATTAGCTACCCCTATATCCGACAACTGATATATATATATATATATATATGATATTATATGGTGACTAATCCGATTAGTAATTGTGAACTGTGATGTGACATGAGGGAGAGTCTTGTGTGGTGCCCCAGGTTTGTTCCTTGATAAAAAATTAGGTGAGACCTGACTTCCCATGAGTTGAGAAACTCTAAAACTTTATTGTACTCACAAAATCCACTGAGAGTGCTTAGCCACAATTGGTACATGGAATCTTTGCGATACATGTGGCCTCAGTTGGGGATCAAGCGTGACCATCAAGTGATCACAGTGTCAACGACATACATGGCATTGCACGTGTTTGTAGTAGCCATTTTGTTAACCGATGGAATAGTTATTCATGTCATTGCATCCAATCAACTGACCTTGCATTGCACCATGGTATGGCACGCATTTTCATGGTGAATTCATATCTCCTGAGAAGTCACTAGCACATTGTATTTACTAGGCATGTCACTCAAGCCTTTCTAGCTCCTAACATTTCAGGTGAGCTCACTGGGGTTAAGAGGGACTTTCGAGGACTATACTGAGGAGCCTCGGAGGGGACTTAGTGCAGAATTATTATTTCCCTTTTTGCTGTTGATATATAGTCCTGTATGTATATGTCGTGGAGGAGCGTTGACTTCTATACTTTGAGTATTGATGCACTTGTTTTAAGACTTTGAGGTTGGGTCCCTTATTGTTTGGAAGTTTGACATTTGGTTCATGCCTACTTTTATTGGCATGGGTTGTTGTACTCTTGCACGGTTATGTATGTACTTTGCTATATAGTTTTAGCTTCCGCTGTTAATCTATAGATTGTATAAATCCATAGTTGTAATTGTTTCTGGTGGGCCACCCCTTGGTAGGGTGTTGTAGGGAGTGAGAGTCACACCCTAAATCCAAAACTATGCCCATGCATCCATGGAACATACAATAGGATTTGGGATGTGATAGGGTGGTATCAGAGCCTAAGTTTTTTTAGAATGCTAGTGCAGTGATGCCAGTAGTATTTGGATGGTGAGTGATCTGATGCGACATGATGTGGGAGATGTTTTCATCTTATCGTGGCTTTTGATGTGGTTTGCGCTGCAAAGACTCAGATCCATAAAATTGATATAATAATTCATGTGTGTAATTACTTAATAGAGTTAAATAAATATAAATGAAATTGAAACCAAATCGATAGTGAAAATATTTTACAGTAATGCTGAATCGGACCAAGCCATAATTTAGTGGAAGTGTTGGGGTTAGCATGTAATTAATTGGAAGTATGGGGGAGTGTAGTGTGATATTAAAGATAAGTTGGAATTGAACTTTGAATTGGTCATATGAAGCTTTAAATTAGAAAGTGAGGCTAGTTCGGTAATTGCAATAGGATTTGAGATTGGTTAGAAGAGAGAGAGTTTCTGATTTTAATTAGAAATTAGTTTCTAATAAGTAAGAGTTTGATTTTGGGAGGATTCTTGGTGAGGAAGTTTACCATATCTGTTTAGGTATGCATATAGGAAGTTAAGAGAGGGTTAGGAAGGGAATTAAGTGAAAAAGGGAGGTTATAAATATGAGGTTAATGAGGTTTTAATAGTGATGTGAATAGTGTTTTGGGAGAGGTGAGTTAGGGTTTTGGAATTTTGAGAGAAAAGAAAAGAAAGAGAGAGATCTGAGAAAGAGAGAGGGAGCACAAGCACCAGTTGTCCCAGCCTTGGAGAGGAAGAGGATAAGAAGAGAAAGATAGTAGAGAGAGTTGCAGATCCGAAACCGAGTTCTAAAGTATGTAAGTTGGATTTCTTGTATAGTTCTCTTGGGATTTTGGGGTCAATAGAATGTAATTTCATGTCCTCCACGATATCAGTAGGTTTGATCTTCATCGTGGAATGTTTATAAGCTAGTATATGTATTGATCAGGTTGTGTGTATATAGAACATGCTGAGATGTGCGATTTCCAGATTTGACGAGCCTATGTTAGTTGATCCATGTTAAACTCAGTTATCATGTTAATAAATTGTTTGGATATGGTTTGTTTAGTGTATTATTGCTCTCTTGATGAATATTGATCTCTATAGTTATTGTGAATTGAATTGGAAACCAAAAAGCAATGTTTCACGAACCCAAAATTACCCAGATCGCGACCCATCGGCACCCACCGGTACATCGGTGGAGCTGCCGACAGGTAGATCACATTCACAGAGGCCCCCACCGGTAGGCACCGGTACAACGGTGAGCCTACCTACAGGGACCATAAAACAATGTAAAATTGCCCACCGGTAGGCACCGGTACACCGATGAGCCTACCGATGGACACCCCGACTATTTCAGAGCATGTTTGACTTAGGGATTTGACTAATTGGCTTGGTTGAACACTTGTCTTGGGGTTGTGTCCCCACACTTGTTTAGTGAATTGAGACAAGGAAATAGACATTAAATTATATGATTTAACTTGTTAACATGTGTGATATGTTGTGCATGATATAATTGGGATTGGTTGTGCATGTATACCAAGAAAAGGATTCCCGTGATGGCTTCCTAAGGATTATTCGTGTGTATAGGCGCACTGATAGCTTCTGAAGGGTGTTATCACTGGTGATCCAACTGTTTGTTGGAAAGGATACTTGTGATGATGTTCCAAGGATTATTCGTGTGTATGGGTGCATGGGTGGCTTCCGAAGGATATTATTACCAGTAATCCTAATGGTTCGGATCATAGCTCGTCCTATCAACTGGGCAGCGACGGATTGAGATATGGATTCTTAATTGTTGGTAACTGTCCTATTTGAAGGCCTCCCTGGGCGTTAATCCCTAAATGTAAGAAAAAGTTAAGGGTATTGAGCCCGGGTAGGTTGAAAGTCCTACAAAACCAGGTTGTACACATGGGATATTTGAATTGACCGTAAGGTCGTGGAAATGGGTTATTAGTGGAGTTTACTTGACCATAATGGTCGTGGAACAGGGTGTTGGTGGAGCTTGTTTAGTTGAACCGGATGATCACCGGGAAGTGCATTCTCACGCATACATTGACTTGTTGACATTGTGGAGTTTATGGTTATTGCTTGCCTGCTAATTTTCAAGTATGTAATTATGTTAATGCTATGGTCATAATGATAGGAATGTGGCATGATATTGTGTTGTATGATTTTCTTCACCCCATGTTATTACCATGATACTATTATGTTTGGTTTGGACTAACGTTGTCCCAAGAGGATGGATGACATGATTGTTTATTACTGGGAATTCCAAGCTCACTCAACTTATTCATGTTGCAGGTTGAGATGGATTGATGGTTGGCATGGATTGGTGCTGTTTTTGGCTTATTTTTGCTTTTGGTTCATAGTTAGAAGTGATGTAACCGGGGGTTTGAAGTTAATTGATTGATGGATTTGTAGGCTCTTCTGAAGCCGTTTTTGACATTTAATATGATTTATTGCTTCCGCATTCTGATTTCGATTTTTGGTTTTAATTTACATAAGTTGTAAATTCTCTTGTATTGCTGGCTTGGTTGTTATGATCCGCGTTTCTTGGTTGGGAACCCGAAGGTCTCACCTCATGATCCGTGCCAACCTGCATAGGGATTCGTGCCACGAGATCTGGGCTGTGACAGAAATTGTGGTAACCTACGTGGGTGGGTGTGATGTGGGCGGGTGTGATGCACTGGGCAAGCTACCACACTAGGCTAGCTACAGGTTGCACAATCCCACATCGCCTTGCCAGGTGAAGGTGAAGTACTTATATGTATATTCACACCGTTCTATGACACAACGCATTTTAAAGCCATGAAGGCTACGAACCAAATTAGAACTCCGTAGTTAAGCGTGCTTGGGTGGGAGTAGTTACCAGGATGGGTGACCCCCTCGGAAGTCTGATTCGGGGGAGCCAAAAGAAGAAAATATTGTGTTGGGTGGGGTGGGTTGTTACAAATGGTGTCAAAGCTGGATCCCAGCCGGAAGGGTGGCCAACGGGGACATTGGGCCTCATAGGGGGTGATTGTGGTGACCTACGTGGGCGGGTGTAATGTGTGGGCTTGTGCGATGCACTGGGCGAGCTACCACACTGGGCGAGCTACAGGTTGCAGAATCCCACATCACCTGGGCAGGTGAAGGTGAAGTACTTACATATATTTTCACACCCTTCTATGACACAACGCGTTTTAAAGCCGTGATGGCCATGAAACCATTCAGAACTCAGTAGTTAAGCGTGCCTGGGTGGGAGTAGTTCCAAGATGGGTGACCCCCTGGGATGTCTGATTCGGGGGAGCCACAAGCGAACAATATTGTGTTGGGCGAGGTGGGTTGTTACATGCGTTATGATGTGATTATCTATTTGCACATGTTGTTGGTGATAAGTAATGAGATTGATGTTACTTGAGTTAGTAGGCTTATCTCTGCCATGTAATTTCAGAATGGATAGGAGGAGAAGAATGGGAATTGAAGGCTCTAGTTCTTCTATGGGTGCCGACGAAGAGAGAGATCCTCACTTGGATGGGGTGTATCAAACCTTAGAAGATATGACGAATGCAATGAGGCAGAACCAATATCTGAATGTAGCACCATCAGCGGAGAATCCGATGAGCAAACTTCTCGAGCCATTCAAGAGGCTAGGACCAGCTATGTTCCAAGGCACGGTTGAACATTTGGAGGTGCAAGAATGGTTAGACCAGTTAGAGCATATTTTTGAAGCATTGAGATGTGAGGACCTAGAAAGGGTGAAGCAAGAAGGTGGTGGAAGACAACGATAGGAGTATTGGGAGAAGAGAATCTTTATTGGGATAGGTTTAAGGTGATGTTTTTGGAGAAGCACTTTCCAAGGAATGCCAGGAAGGAGAAAGAGATCAAATTCTTGCGGCTCGAGCAAGAGGGCATGCCAGTGGCCGAATACGAGGCGAGATTCACAGAGTTGTCACAGTTTGCACCATACATTGTGGAATGGAAGAGAAGAGAGCCTTTTTTTCGAGAATGGACTGAGGGGGAATGTCAAGTCCAAGCAGGCTGTCACAACCCAAACTTAAGGAAATTCTTGCAAGAACCCTTATCTTCGAACAACGACTCTCACCACAAATGGAATCGGGAGTGGCAATCAATATCGAGCCAAAATTACAGAAATTTAATAAACATTAAAGGAAAATACTTAACTGAAAATAATTAAAATATAAACTAAGTTATTACATCCAAAACACTTAATGAAATAGCAGATGAAAGGAAAATAATAACATCCAATTTCCAAGTTTAAATCAAATCCCCAACCCTATACATCATATCTAATCTAAGAAATAAACTGATAAATCCAATAGAAACTCTAAGTAGTAAATCACTTCACACTTCATCAAGTCTAGCAATGTTCACAAAAAGGGTACGATTCATCATACTCTTCAACTATATTACCTGAAATTGCGCAAAGGCGTTAGCTACACTAAGCCCAGTAAGTAATTCAATTAAAATACATTTACAATTGGAATACAACTACCCAATGAAATAACATAGATAAGACAACAATAACAAGTGATAAACATGATCATATAATGAGCAATGCAATGCACTATGAATGTTGGTTTAGTTATTAATAACTACAATGCATGCTCATGCAAAATTAAAAAAGGGGTGATCACCAAGTGTGATCCATGCAAAGACATATGCTATGCAAACATGCATGCTGTTCAGAATTCGACTATGTATGCCCTACACTTGACCAATCAATTACCAAGAAGGAAGTCTTAATGAACCTTCCCCCTATACGGGACATATGCTGTGCAAACATGCATGCTGTTCAGAATTCGACTAATGTATGCCCCATACTTGACCAATCAATTACCAAGAAGGAAGTCATAATGAACCTTCCCCCTATACGGGTTCACTTAAATAAGATACTCTATGTGCTCATTCATAGTTTCTGGGAGCTGCGACCTAGAGGTCACAATCGCCTCTGTTATTTTCAGTCATGGGAATAAAACCAAGGGTCACTAACGTGATCAAAACCTCAGTGATTCATACACTACCCAAATGCCAACAGAATTCACTCGGCATTCGTTACGTATAATAATACGCTATCGAGATGAAAATAATATGGTGATATTGGGATCATGACTCCCTCAACCTATAAAATTCAGTCCATTCGAGACTTGCTCACGAAATCATGATGTCCAAGTCATGATACACTCAAGTCTGATCAGATCTTCAATAGAAGTGAAGTTTGAAGGCAAAGTCTGGTACATGACCAGAATATGGTCATTAACCCAATTGGTTATGCTGTGCAAGTGTAGTGGTCGTGCACACTAACTAATCATGCAATCATGTGGACAGATGTGTAATAAATCTCGGTATGGAATATGAGGCTTAAAGCATGGTTTAAATCATCATAATACACAAATCAAATTAAAGTATGCATAATGTACGATTACTCATAATTAATTATGAAAGAAATCAATTAACCCTCAATTACTATCATGGAACAATTATAATTTACATACAATTAATAATCATCAATCAAACATTAATGATATCACAAATTATTTAACAGACAACTAAACCTAGGATGACCGAGAGGCTGACTGGCACACCAGTTGGTCTGCTGGTTGCCTAGGCATGTCCAAGCGAAGGTGGTTCAAGGTCTCAAGGCTGACCGGTAGGATGACCGGCACACCGGTTGGCCATCCGATAGCCTAGACAGGGGCCAATTTATCTGGGTGCAGGGTCCAAGGCTGGCAGACAAGCTAACTGGAACACCGGTTGGCCATCCGGGAGCCTAGGCAGAAGGTCGTAGTTTTCCAAAAAATCTCAGGGTAGCCCCCGAGAGGCTAACCGGCACATTGGTTGGCCACCGGTAGGCTAGGCATGGGCTTGTTTTTCAAGTCTCAAGCACACATGACCACCGGCTGGCTAACCGGCATGTCAGTTGGCCATCCGGTAGCCTACACAGTAAGCCAAAATTCAAATAGGGATGTCCGGTAGGGTTCCGGTAGACTACCGTTAGGTCTGATGGATCCAATCTGGGTGAACCGACAGGCTGGCCGGTACACCGGCAAGCTGCTTGTTTGCTCAGAAACAACAGTTAAGCATGATTTTTATATTTTGACACATATTTAATAATTTTCTTCAGCAGAGACTAATATTAAAATTTAATTCCGAACATAACCAAATCAAAACATCGATCAAAACGACCACTTACCTTGCTTGGAAGGATTTAACTTAGAAAGCTTGAATTTTTATGAAAACAGTTCTCGATTGATTTTAAATTCGATGAACTATGTCATTTTGAAAGAATATGGCATATCACCTAATCCAAATCAAAAATATAAAGTAATCGAAATTACTTACCTTGCTCAATGTTTCAGATCTTCTTCTTCTTCAACCAAGTTCTAGTCTGAGCTGTTCTTTCACACCTTTCCAGCTCCAACTATCTTCTCAGATTTTATGATTATGAATTTGGACGACCAAGATTAAGTTTATGTAGTTTTCAATATTGTCTCTAAGTTAGTCTAGAGTTTAGGTTGGTTTAGGATTGAGATTCTAATCCTAGCCCTTAGATTAAATTAATTAATTTACAACCTTTAGATGAGAGGTGTTCTAGTTCTAGTGTGAGTAATTGATTGTTATTATCTAATCTTATCCTAATTGGAATAGGTTCTTTTACTTTTAATCTTAACTTTTAGATTAGTTAATTTAATCCTCACCATTGATTCTAAGTCTTCTAATTATATTAGGACTATTAGTGGGTGATCTAACCTTAGTCTAAGGTCCTAGTTGTATTATAACTTATCCTTAATTAATTATTATGTAATTAGCACAAAAATTAGTTATTTAATTAAAATAATTAGGCTTAAATCTTAGTTGGGCTTTAATCCAATTGGGCTTTACTTAAGTCCAACTAATTAATTGTTAGAGCTAGGTCCTGTTTGGTTAGTTTTAGATTAATCGATTAAACCCGTTTTCTATTTAAGCTAAAATGCCCTTTGTTCATAACCTATAGTTTTTATTTATTAATTACTTTAGGTCTTATTATTTATTAGCTTTAAAATTAGGGTTAAAATGTCCCTAACATAACTTAGTTACACATTATAACTTAAAAAGTTATCATTGTGTGTGAAGCACTTCAGTTTCCTATTGTGCAACCCACCAATCACAAAAGTCAAAGTCAAATATGTAACTAACTTCTAAAAATTTTAAATTTACCCCTATTTTAATTATATTCTAATTCCTATACTTTCATTAATTATAAATTAATCACTATAAAAGTTCAACTTATTACATTTTACTCTCCTTAAAACAATTTCGTCCTAGAAATTCGACATCCCCCCAAATTAAGAAAGTTGAGATACTTACCTTTAAAATAATATAATACCATTCGTCCATTCTGTTGATTCTCTGTTGGTTCTTTTGTCCTTTGTCTCTTCTGTAAATTTGATTGATAGGTTCTATCCCTCTTCAAGTCTGGAATCCTTCGGAACTCTAGCATGTCCTTCTCTACTTTACGTGCACAGTCCACTACTTGATGGTACTCTGTGAACTCCCTCACGATCAGTCGGCTTTTGATGCTCGGCCTTAATTCACTTTCAAATCTGAAAGCTTTCTTCTTTTCGTCATCAACCGCATAAGGAGTGAACTGAGATAACTCCGTGAACTTTTTCGCGTACTCTGGTATAGTCATGGTCCCTTGCTCCAGTTTCCTAAACCCCAACTCTTATTCTCTTCTTACAATTCTCGAAAAATAATCTCAATAAAACCTTACCTTGAAATCCTCCCATGTGTAGACATACGCTGTTAATATTAGAAAAATACAGATTAAAGTGTAAAATGGTAAATTAACCCTTCAAATCTAGAAACTAACCTAGAGTTATTATTATAATAATGTAGGAATAATAATATAAACCATAAAAAGGGAATTAAGAATCATTAATATTAACTTTACAGCTTAACCCGAAACAGATTAATGAATTAACTTGTAATAGCCAAACAAGACCTAACAATAACACCTAATTAAGCTGGACTTAAGTAAGGCCCATTAAGACTAAAGCCCAATTGATTTAACTAAGGCCTAATTAGAGTAATTCATACCTAAAATTCGTGCTAAATAAATTAGGTAACTTAAAAACTAAGTAAACATTAAAATAGGACTTTAGACTTATAGATAAACTACAGATAATAATCCTAATACAAGTACAACTCTTAAAACAAGTAAGATAAGACTAAATAGGCAAAATAGATCTTAGAAACACATCTAAATTCGTGGGATCATCTAGGAAAACTGAAAGGAAAATAGCAGATCTTTAATGGCAGCAAACCTTCAGCACATTCATTGTGAGTTTTCATTTATTCTTTCTTATTTATTTTCCATCTAATGTCATATCTTGCGGAATTCCTTTCCTTCATGCATGAATAACCCTTCCCCATGATCTTATTTATAAAACCCAGAAATATTGCATGACATTAATCAACTATGTATTTCCTCTTAAGATTTAAATCATTATATAAACTAAGAACCAAGTGTTGTTAATTATCTGCTATGATTAATGAATAATTTGACCAAGTAATGATGCACGAATATCTAAGGGGTCTAGACAAATACCCTGGAAAAATCCCAAAACCTGAAACCCTTTTCTGTGCACCGGCGGCCTAACCGACGTGCCGGTTAGCCTGCTGGCTGCAGACACCCTGACCTGCGTAGGGCAGGCCACTGCCTAGCCTACTGGATGCTATCTGGGGTGCCGGTGGTGCCTGCCGGTTGCCCAGACCAATGCAAACCTGTTAGCCCAGCCCAACCGGCGTGCCGGCAGCTTGTCAGTTGAGGTAGGCTAACAAATACAATATGGGAAGACCCAACCGGCGTGCCGACAGCTTGTCGGAAGCCTGCCAGTTGAGTCACCCCTTTTATAGGATTGATTATACCTTCTAACTGCTATTTTAACCATTCCTTGATCCTATTGAGCCATTCCCTCCTCTTTTTAAACCTTTTTACCTATCAATCCCAATATCCTTTTTACTGTCCTAAGCCTTTAAACCTATAGATCTACTCATTTCATTATCCTACTTCATTAAATTTCCTGTTATCTTGATTCTTGGACCAGACATTGAAATTACCCTTGACATACCTCTTATTAATGATTCTTATAAACTAGTATGACTGATAAGTGTGTAACACTTATCATTTTAGACCTATTACCACTACTTGTTAGTCTTAGAATTATTATAATGAGAATGAATTAAGGAACTTATTGTGTTTTGTAGGTCTTATGAGAATAAAGGGAAAATGGCTAAAATTAATCCATTTAAAGCTTCAATGGGATCAAGCTTCATTGCTAATGATCAAGGCCTCATTTCAAGCCTAAGTATACCTTGAAGCCCATGTAAAAGACCCACGGTGGAAGCCCAAGCAAAGCCCAAAGGAAATAGTCCAGAATCAGCCCAGAATATCGCCCAGAAATACATTGTTGATCAATCTCCATTTGAGATCGATCTACATTGTCGCTCGAGCGACATTAGCGATCGGGCGGACTTTTCAGTTACAGAACAGAGCAGTTTTCGTATTTTAGCCATAACGCCCTCAACTGAAGTCCGATTGAGGTGATTTTGGTCCCGCTAGAAAGATAAAAAGACGCTCTACAACTTCGTCGCTAATAGTGCCATTCACAGTCCAATGTTTGATGGGTCCAAATCGAGTCGCAAGATGGCCGTTCTGGGCAATCCGAAAATAAAGCCGAAATTGGAGTTTTCTTTAGGAGAGTTCTTGCAGGATTAGAGTTCCAATTCTTTTGGGATTGCTTTATCTATATATAGGAACTTCTAATTTCGGTTTAAAAAAAAAGAGAGAGGCATTAGCCATAGGATAGATTAATTCTTTTTCTTGGGGATTCATAGCAAGAGGAAGAAGCATTATTAGCAGCTAAGTTCCTGGGAAGTATTGATGTAAACTCTAACCTTCTTTATTATGGTTTAACTTCATGTTATTTTAGGTTCTTTAATTTCCTGTTGTTGATTGCATGATTAAGAGGATTTATAAACATTGGATTGTAATGTTTAACAATCAAGCCTAATAGAATGATTGGCCATTAGTTTTATTTGGATTGAACTCAAAGTATTTCTATTTTCTGTGATTATAGGAATACTAATTATGCAATAGTGCCTAATAACATGATGAGTATGATGGATTTCATAGGC
>JAUPMG010125117.1:0-11648 GCA_031762675.1 Pachysandra terminalis | reverse complement strand
TATGAGAAAAACTGTAAGGCTACGGCCGATTAAATTCAAGTATTGTAAAAGCGCACTCTGAAGTTATTAATGAAAAGGAAAAGATTTAGTTCCACCATGTGAGTTGCAATATTATTAGTGGTTTCATATGCGATCCGCGGTCTAGCAATGTAGCCCGTTATGTGCCCCTCATGTCGTTTCTCGAATCAAACCAAACAATATTCGGGACATAGGTCACCAGGAGTAGCCGAATACCCCTCGCTTCATTCCGGGAGTACAAAGGCCACCATGTTTGCTAGTTTAGAATATATTTTACTCATGGAGTTCCACCGATTTGCTAGTTTTGAATGCATAGCACCTAAGGAGTTCCACCCATTGCTAGTTTTGAATGCATAGCACCTAGGGAGCTCCACCCAATGCTAGTTTTGAGTATTACCAAACTCAGGGATTTTCACCACCAACAATCCACCTCCCGGGCACACTTAACAGTTACACAACCTAACATGAAATGCAATATTAAATTGAGAACCAAAGGATAGTCATCAACGGAAACTATCCGCGCGCCCATACACACGAATAATCCGATTCGATGCCATCATGAGATTCCCAAGTGATCACCCAAACAACCAATTACAACAAATTCCAAAACAGAGTATTCCAAGGTCCAAGTGTCAAGTCCAAGGGTAATTGATGGTTGCTAATAATCATAGAACACCAAGTCGATATCTCGCAGGTAGGCTAGAGCATTCTAATCCAACATTGGGTACGAAAACCAAATCATAAATCAATGGGACACAAACCACATCAATTCCCAAACTAATCCAAAACTGTACAAGTGGGTAGGTCTCATCGGCAGGATCACTAGTGTATCGGTACTTGTCGGTGGGTCAATTAACATGTGAAACGGGTCCTTGTCGGTAGGTCCACCGGTGTATTGGTGCCTAACGATGGGTACCGGTGCCTACCAGTGGGCTATGTTTCCCTAGAAAATACCCCCTGTCGGTAGGTCCACCAGTGTACCGGTGCCTACTGACAGACCTATTCTGGGTAGATTTCCAGATTTATGGAAAACAAACCAATCCTTTCGATCCTAAGGCCATCTAACCTTGAAATGACATCCATAAACATATAAAATCATTTCAAAACATATTTTTCATATACAAACAAGATCACATGTGTTCAAATCATAAAATATGCATTCAAATCCCAAACATGTATTTAAATCACAAATTCACAATAACATGCATAGAACCAAAGCTTAAACTAAAGATGATCTTCTAAGAAACTATACAGTGGATTACAACTTACTGTTAGTTTGCTATCCGACATGTGTGTGTGTGTGTGTGTTTCCTCCTCTCATATCTCCTTCCTATCTTCCTCTTGCCTCTTCTCTCTTTTCCCAGATCTAGTCTCAGCCTCCTTTCTCTCTCTTTCTCTTATTCTCTTCTCTTCTACAACCTCAAACCCTTAGCCTCCCATTCCCCAAAAGCACTATTCACGTCCTCAACTCAAACCCTCATTTTTTTAGGCTTCTTAATTAACCCAACCTTTATAATCTCCTCTAAACCTTCCACGCACTTAACCCAACTGATTAGGCAATTTTCCCACAAAGCAAACCTCTCCAAAAATCAACTTTCTATAGATTTAAACTCCTTCCTATACTTCCTAGTCTAACTCCTACTAATTTAAACCCTCAAGGTAAATTACTAAACAACCCCTTAATCCTACAGCAAATGACTCACACGACTAAGTCCATTCTCAACTAATATAATTTTGCCTAATTCCTCCATAACCTTTATACTTTTCACTAATTATCCTCCTTGCCCAAACTTCCTTTAATTACCACTTTAGCCCAGATCTAAACAATAGTTATTAATGTGCACATTTATGACAATAGGGTCATGCATTCAATTCTAACTTTATAAAATGGTGTTATCTGATTGCTTATGATTATTCTTAGGTAGACTAATTTAACTTTCTATACATATTGGTTTGTGTTTCCAAGATAGAAATCTGGATTGGTTCCGGGATTTATGATGAGTAGTTTTGGACTATGGAATTAGTAATGACTTGGATCGATTGTGCTGCACCATAATAGTCATTGGTGTTTTGGGGGATTTATTGAGGATAGAATACTCGTGATGGCTTCCGTCAGACTATTCGTGTGTATGGGTGCAAGGGTAACTTCTGAAGGGGGTTATCACTGGAATTCTACAGTGTATGTGATGACCGTCGAACAAGGTACTTTATACATGCATGCTACGTTGATGTCAATGTTAAGTAGGCCTTGGAGAAACTATAATGTTCCTAATGAAAGGTTACTTGGAGGTTGTACTGTACCTTTGGGTTGAAATCCCCACAAAATCCAAGTTGGTTACTTAGGAGGTTGTACTATACCTTGGGTTGAAATCCCCATAAAATTCAAGATGGTTGCCTTCGTACCTAGGTTATGAGAATAATGGGGTTGAGGTGAACACCTTGAACGAAGATAGGGGTATTCGGCTACTCCTGGTGGCCTAGTTCCCGAATTAAACTATTAATGCGAAGACGGGGTAAATGCTACTTAACGAGAAGCAGTGGCTTAGTCATATCATTACATTGATCATTTGTATGTTATTGATTTGAGCATATCATTTAGTTCATTGAATGATGCATCATCATGGCACTTGCATTACATTCATACCCTTTTATTGCGTTGTATTTCTCTCTTTATTCACATTTTTTTTTATTGAATTTGAATTTGTACTAACAGTGTTCCATGAGGAGTGGTGTGTCACGCCCCGAAACCCGTAGCACGAATCCCTATGTGGGTAGTACAGATCTCGAGGTGAGACCTTCGGGTTCCAACCGTGGAACATGGATCACCGTATCAAAACCCAAGTAATAAAAGTAATAAATATCACCTTCATTAAAACACAGAGTGCGGAAGCTAAATAAGAACCTATTACGTAACACTGATTCCAGAAGAGTCATTGAGTCTAAACATCCCAAACCAGAAATTAACTATCTAATTACATCCGACAAAATCCATGGAATATAACATATCGTTCAAATAGAAATAAAACGAATGTCAGCAACTATCTCAAGTCCCTCCTCATCATATCTCAACCTGCAACATAAAAAGTCGCGTGAGCTTGGAATGCCCAGTAAAACCATATATGTCACCAATTCTCATGGTAAAAAATCACATACAGAATTGGAAAGTAAAGTAACAAGTAATCATGACATGTAAGATAAATGAATGAGATGGAGTATGAGATGAGTGTGTATCAAATAAATGCTCTATATGGTATGCTCAAACAAGAGAATACATGTGAATGTGCAATATTATGAACTAAATTAATGTATCATGATAAGTGCCCCTCAATTGCATCATCATAATCATAAACCAATTCGAGACATAGGTCACCAAGAATAATCGGATGCCCTTCTCTTCATTCTGGGCGCTAATCCATGGTACGAAGGCTACCACTTGCTGATTTTATGAGTGTCTTACTCAAGGTATAGTCAACCGTATAGGACTTCGCTGAATCCTACCCTTATTTAAATGGGGATCACCCATAGATATAGTCAACCTTAAGGAACCCCGCAAATGATCCATGCTACTTTAAGTGGGGATTTCAACCCACAGGTGTATAGTCAACCTTTAGGGAACCTCACAAGGAATCCCCCGATTTCTCTTCCCGGGCTCACTTAACAATTCACATCAACCTAGTATGCATGCAACTACTTAGTACAAACTCTATTCGTCACTGCCCGGTTGACCGGACAAGATAATCAGTTCACAACTTTATCCGTCCCTGCCCGGTTGACCGGACAAGCTAATCAGTTCATATCTCAGTAAGATTTCCAGTGATACATCCCTCGGAAGCTATCTGTGCTCCCATACAAACAAATAATTTTTCGTATGCCATCACGGGTATCCTTTCCACATTTCCATAGGATTCCAGTGATAACATCCTTTGGAAGCTATCTGTGCGCCCATACACACGAATAATCTGCCAGATGCCATCACGGGTATCCTTCCAGAGGTACAAACTAAACAAAACAATTTCAATCGTTCATGATTCCATTCACCAAACACAAGGAGTCACAACCTCGAGTTGTAGTCTGGTCGGTAGGTTAGTTAGCGGGGTGCCGTGGAACTCAAAGTTGGTACCCCGTAGGTGGGCCTAACCCAATGACCTTCCTTTGATTCCAAAAGACCATGTTACATATACAAGGCACAAGCCCCCAAACCAAACCACCCAAAATCCCAAACCTGTACCCCTTTCATACCCCCCGTCGGCAGCACGGCCAGTGTACCGGTGCCTGCCGATGGGGTTATTCTAATGTATTTTATGTCCCTGTTGGCAGCACGGTTGGTGTGTCGGTGCCTGCCGACAGACATATCCTCTGTGCATTTTATACTCTGTCGGCAACACGGCCGGTGTGCCAGTGCTTGCCAACAGTCTTTCCCAGTGCATTTCCATTCCTTATCGGCAGCACGGTCGGTGTGCCGGTGCCTGCCGACGGGTTACAGACCAGAACGTCCGTAAGCATCTAAGGACATCATTTTTGAATGCCAACTCAACCAATCTTTACATATGAAGTGTAATAACGATTAAACTCAACAACACGATAATCAAACTTGCAAATCATCATCTAATCATGAATTAAAACTGGCAATCATACGATCAAACCAATTTTGTATAAATCGGAGAACACAAACAATCAATCATGCATTCAAACTTATTCTTCACTAATCGGGAAAACCGACCATGATATTAATGGGAAATCATACAGAAAATGGACTTACAATGCTTGTTCTGATATTAGACCTATCCCGGTTATCTTCCTTCTTCACATTTTCTTCTTCTCTTCTTCCCTTTTCCTCTTTTCTTCTCTTCTTCCTCTTCCTTGTGCTAGACGGCTAGGGTTTTGGTTCACCCTCTCTAATCAGAATCCTATTACTATGGAAGGTGGGTTAGTGGAAGTGGAAACTTCCCTTCCATTCTCATCTTTGCCAACCCACGCACAACCCCACGATCTCATGCGTTTCAATTTTGAATATAGTTTTTAAATTACAATGATTACCCCTCTTGTAGTCTAATTACACTAAGACCCCCAAAACCTATAATTTTGTTTAAGATCAACCCCTTACTCTTACTAGCTTATAATTTAGCATCACTTAAATTTCAAGAAAGTTATCAATTAATTCTTATAAAACTCTTATGTTCATTTTTATTATTTGAGCTATAGGCTGTTTGATTTTGGTTATTACAACCTACCTCCTTTCTCTTGTAATTTTTGAATCTAATGTAAATTCCTGATTTAACCTTGGATAAATTTTGGGTGCACACAATCTTTGGACCAAGCCCACTAATCCAATTCAAAGTCCAACTTACTTAAATATATCATTAATGTTATTCGTCACAAGTCAAATAAGGGTTCAATTTTTCTCCATAATTATTTAATTAATTTAAATAATTACAAATAAGTTATGATAGAGATTTTCTAGGTTCATGTCATTAAATGGTGACATATGTCACTTACTGGGCATTCCAAGCCCACACGACTTTTCGTGCTGCAGGATGATGTATGATGAGGAAGGATGTGGACTAGACACTGCTATGTATTTCCTTGTTGCTTTAGAACTTTATGGTTACATTTTTATGGAGGATTTTGGGATGAAATCTTATTATGACTTTTCAGCTTTTTGGTTTAGTATGTTGAGACTTGTAACTCTTCTGAAGTCACGGATGTTATGTAATTTGTTTTATTTTACTTTCGCACTCTGATGGCTTTAATGAAAGTATTCCTTATTACTTTTATTATCCTGTGATTGATACGGTTATTCGCATTCCTTTGTGGAAACTTGAAGGTCTTACCTCGAGATCCGTTCGCATAGGGAATCGTGCCATGGGTTTCGGGGCGTGACACATGGATTAAAAATTACTTAGAATTTTGTAGTAGGACTTATCGGCTGCTATGCATTAACTGCTTTTAGCATTAGTTTGACAAGTTACATAATAGATAGGGATTTTGATTCAAGCATGAGGCTAGATTAGTTATTTTATTTCCGCTGTTAGTTTTCTATTGGTTTGAATGTAATGAACACTTTTTAATTAAGTTTTGTTATAGTTACATTTTTCAGAATTTTTATTTATACTCTATGGTTTGGTTATGTATTGACTACTACTCCCATGTACTTTGGGTTGAGAGTCATATTTCAAACCTTTTAGGGACTCCTATGAAATTTCTAAGGTTTAGGATGTGACAATCTGAATCTGATTAAAGATCTGACGGATCTTTCATATGAATAACTGAATCCGAGTCTGATTATATTTATAGGATCCGTATTCGAATTCGACTAAGATCCAAATCTGATTCTATATTCGAATTCGATAGTAAAAACGTTTAAGAATGAAATAATTAATAAATTATTTAAAATGCAATACAAATAGATTGTCAAATATAAGTGGATAATGTAATTTAACTTGAATTATAAACATAATCCCAAACAACTAAAGAATGAAGACAAAAAGAGAAAAAATGCTACACATATATGTTAATATAATCGGATTCAGATCTTAATCGGATAGGATGTACCAATATCCTAATCCGGATCCGATTATAAGCGGATCTAATTATTCAAATCCAAATCCGATCCGATGGACATCAAATCGGATAAAGATCCGATTTAATTGATAAATTTAAATGAATTTGGGTCGATATCGAATCTAGATCCGACCCATTGACAGCATAGTGTAAAGGATCGTCCGACCATAGTTGGATCGGACGATCCAACTCGGGATCAGACCGGGACGATCCCCGAGTTGAATCTGATACAAAATTAAACCATAGTGTAATGAATCGGTCCGATCACGATACGGATCGGGTGATCCAACTCAGTACCGGCGAGTCGGACCGAGTTGGGGTTTTGAAATTTTTTTTTTAATTAATTTTGGATCGTCCAATCCCGAATTGGATCGGTAATCCAACTCGGAATCGGACCGGGATGATCCCCGAGTTGAATCCGAGTTCAAACACTATGATTGGCAGGCCTAGCTCCAACCGATGGTCCAGCTTCGTGGACCAGACGAAATGCCCTACTTGTAGGCATCATCGCAAACGGAGCTACCATGCAGAAAAGGTTCTTGACGTGATACATAGACTGTTGCTCCTCCCTCTCTTCATCTTTCCCTTGGTGCTCCGTCTCGTTAAGGTTTGAGACTTTTACTCGTTACTATAATAGCAGCGTCTAAATCCGTATAGATCTTTCAAAAGTATTCCTTTTTTTCTAAGAAACTAAACAATAAAGCTAAATAAAATCCAAGTGATCAAAAGAGAAAAACTGGAAGTGAAGCCCAATCTGAGTGTGTTACATTGGCCGAGAGGTCTCTTTCGCCTAGAAGAAGGAAAGGGTTGTATGTATGAACAAATTATGAATCTCCGAAAACCCTCGGTCTTTTTTTCACTTTTTAGAGATAGAGGATCTTTATCTCATATTGTTAGAGACAGTGGGTGGCTCATATTCACCGGTCCCTAGATAGAAGAGGTCCATGGGGAGAGGTTCCTTTTTGGGTCACGGATAACTTATTGTACGGTTCAGTATCATGGGGTTGGGGGTGCGAGAAGCGTAGCCCCCCGTAGTACGGTAAGGGTATATTAGGGATATGCTCCATATATCAGGTAGGAGTATAGATTAATCCATGATGAGGGTATTCGGGTATTTTACTGGGACGACCCGCACCCATTGTACAGTATTGTTTGTTTTGGTTCGAAGACCTTACAGCTTTGTCTCTTAGGTTTGACCTCAAAAGCGTGCCATATAATGAAGTTCCAACCCCTCCCCTCCCCCCCCCCACACCCCCTTTTAGACCGAATATTGGACTCGTCCACTACTGATGTGGGACTCTCGTGTGCCACCCCAGTCTGCCAACATTTGTAGCCTACCAACCCCTTGGGCCTGCCCACAAGACACCCGCCCGGAACTGGACCCCACAATCTCCCCCACCATAGGCAAAATCGTCCTCGGCTCTGATACCATTTGTGACAACCCGCACCCATTGTACAGTATTGTCCGCTTTGGTCCGAAGACGTCACGGCTTTGTCTCCTGGGTTTGACCCCAAAAGCGCGCTATACATTGAAGTGCCAAGCATCCCCTTATAGATCGAATCTTGGACTGGTTCGCTACTGATGTAGGACTCTTGTGTACCACCCCAGCCTGCCAGCATTTGTAGTCTTACAACCCCTTGGGCCCGTCCACGAGACACTCACCCACAAGACACCCGCCCAAAACTCGACCCCACATCTACTTATGTTAATATACGTACGTAGTGATGAAAGGTTAAAGCTTGACCCAAAATCTAAAAGGTGTATCTTTCTCGAGTATGAGAAATGGGTGAAGGTGTATATCCTTTGGGATTCAGAAACACAGAAGGTGGTGATCAGTAGAAATGTAGTGTTTGATGAGAACTCCATGCTTAAATCTTCTAAGAAAGATGAGAAGCATCGGATAGAAAAAAGTAACAACAAAAAGACAGTGGTGCAAGTGGAGCTAGATGATTCAGATAAAGAAAATAAGCATTAGTGGCCAGAAGCATCAAATCTTAGTTTTAGACATGCCCAAATGCACTAAGAAGCCACCAGCTAGGTATGATGACTTTATTTCTTTTGTACTTATAACTAGTAGTGGAGATGCTTCTACTTATCAGTATGCAATCAATTGCAATGAGAAAAGTAAATGGATGAGGGCATGATGAAAGAAACCGAGTCATTGCACAAGAGTAAAACTTGGGATTAAATAAGTCACTTTATGGCTGAAATAGTCTCCACGACAATGGTATAAAAGGTTTGATTCACACATGATTCAGATTGGCTACACTCGTTGTGAGTAGGGTTGTAAGTTACAGAAGCTCGCCTGACACAGCCCAAATAAGAACCCAAACTCATGAGTTAGTTTGGGTTTGGGTACGGGCTGAGCTCAGTTTAAAATTAAAATAAAATTAAATAAAATTGGCCGAACCAGGCCAAATGGGCCGTGTCGTGTTAGGCCCAGCATGAAGAATCATGTACGTGCCATGTCTGGGGCCGAGCCTGGCACGGTACGACACATTAGGTTCGCGTGCCCCGTGTCGTGCTGTGCCTGGGGTCTCGAACTCTAGGCGTGGCACAACACATTATTGGGTCGTGTCGTGCCCGACTGAAGCATGCGCTCCATGAATTGTTTTCGTATTGGGCGGGCATGCTCGGTCTGCTTTGCTCGGCCATTTGGAAAAAAGATATTCTTATCTAGTTTCCCAAAAGGAACTTCTCGTATTTGTATCCATGGTTTAAAATCTCGGGATTGAGGACGGCTCGAACAGGCGACACCGAATGGTCCGGATTCAAAAAAGAAAAAAAAAATTGGATCTACCGGACCGGCAATACCAGTTGCTAAACTGGTTCAATTCAATACCGATCTAGACTGTTCAATTTATAAATTAATGCAAAAAAATAAAACACCGGAACAATTGGACTGGTCACTGGATCGGTTGTACTGCCCGATCCATACCGGTATCAGTTGGACTGATACGATCCAAAGCCTCACGATACAACTATTGTATCATGGCTTGGGACCGGATCAGTCCTGGCCAATCCCGGTACGGACCGGATCGGTCGGATCCTTGAAACTTTGTCTGTATCCATAAGCCCATGGTAGAAAATGACGATTCCTGAAAGAACATATTCTCTTCCAATCACACTAGGGTCCAAGTTCAGAGATATATATGTTTCTGGTCAAATTCTTTTTCTAAACTGTTTTTCTTGTGAAAAGACTTTGCAGTTCTCTCTCTCTCTCTCTCTCTCTCTCTAACAATGCTTAAACCCAAAACACCTTCAAATCTCTTTTCCCGCCCTCTGATTTTTGAAAAACGACTTCCATATCCCAGCCACCAACAAGAACCTCTCACATTCAAACTCATCTCCGTCTTAAAGCTTTGCAATTCTGTTAAATCTTTACAACAAATCCACTCCCAAATGCTCATAAATACCATTCAAAAACACAACTTCCTCCTCTCCAGGCTCGTCCATCTCAAAGACTTCCCTTACGCTTTCCCCCTCTTCTCTCAAATTCCAGACCCCAATGACTTTTCCTTCAATATCATGATCCGGGGCTTAACAAATACATGGCACAAATTCTCTCTTGCACTTGAATTCTACCACCAAATGAAGTTTTCTGACCAAAAACCCAATAATTTTACATACCCATTTGTATTAATCTCGTGTGCGAAGCTGTTGTTGTTGAGTGAAGGCAGGACATCCCATTCATCGATTTTTAAGAGTGGTTTGGATTCTAATCTTCATGTGAGTAACTCCTTGATCACAATGTACTCTGGGTGTAGAGAACTTGATTATGCGAGACGGGTGTTCGATGAAATCACTGAGAGGGATTTGGTTTCGTGGAATTCAATTATATCCGGGTATTCCCAAATGGGTTTCGCAAGCGACGCGGTGGGGATGTTTAGGATGATGATGAGGGGAGAATATTTTGAGGCTGATGAAGTGACACTAGTAAGTGTTCTTGCAGCAATTGCGAGTTTGGGAGATTTGAGTTTGGCAAGGTGGGTTGAGGGTTTTGTGGAGGAAAATAAGGTTGAGATGAACTCTTTCCTGGGATCAGCATTGATTGATATGTATGGGAAGTGTGGGGTGTTGGAGTCGGCGAGGAAAGTTTTTGATGGAATGTCGAAGAAAGATGTCGTTGTATGAGTTTGTGATGGAATGTCAAAGAAAGATGTCGTTGTATGGAATGCCATGATAACAGGGCAAGTAGTTTGTTCTTCTCTCTCTCTCTCTCTCTCTCTCTCTCTCTCTCTCTCTCTCTCTCTCTCTCTATCTCTCTCTCGTTGGTGATGTGGAACCCCGACTCCACATATTGGGTACAGGGTAAACCCCGGATACATGACCCCACCCACAAGGACCATATATCAGGTAAGCCTGGGGATTCGAACCTGGGACCTCCAGTTCCTGAGCTGTTAGCACCTATAGATGATTGACCTGATTGGTTAATTGTAACCATTTGATCGAGATCCATTGTTTTGGATTGACAGCAATTGTTTATTTAACTTTCCAAATGGAATTGTAATTTGGGCTAATTTCTCATTTAATTGAATCAATTTTGATGTAGATCCCCAAGTTAATGATGATCAATTGAATGATAGGTACTAAATCCAATCTATTTGTTTTAGGGCTATTTTTTTTCTTATAGCACATATTTGCAGCCCACAAGATCATAGTGTTTAAACTAGGTATTGGATCGAGGATCATCCCGGTCCGATACGGAGTTGGATTGGCGATCCAACTTGGGATAGGCCGATCCAAGCGTGGCCCAGTTTTTTTTATTTTTTATTTTATTTTAAAAATCATAAAATTTTTTAGGCGTGTCGGATGATCCATACTGGATCGTCCTATCTGACTTGTCCGAAACCGAGTCAAGGAACTTCAGCAATTTTTGGGATTGGCTTGGGATCGTGACTCGTCCCGAGCCGATCCCAAGTTGTATAGGCCAATCCGACTCGGGATCGGCAGATGCTTAACTCTTTGCACAAGATTGGACCATGGGAACGTTTGACCTATTGTAATTGGAATGATCTTTTATTGGTGTATGCTTATATGTGGATTTTATACTAATTATCTGCTCTTC
>JAUPMG010125106.1:0-11648 GCA_031762675.1 Pachysandra terminalis | reverse complement strand
CCATGTAATACTCAAGAATTGTATATGATGTTCACAATATAAAAGAAGAACAAATAAATGTATTCATTTATCCAACAAAAACATGGTCACAGTAATTGAAAGCATACATGAGAGTAACGGTAACAACAATTAATCATACATATCAAGAGAACTATAATCACCATCAATCATATATCACAAGAAAACTTATAATATTCTGAATGTACTTCGGTGTGGTCTTCGGCGCACCGAAACCCTGCCTCGGCGACGTGTTCGGCACACCTTCTGTGTGCCGACGGTTGGTTCGGTGGACCCTCGGCGAACCCTCATGTGATTCGGCGGACTTTCCAGAGACTGGTGTTTTGTAAAAGCCTTCGGCGACATTTTTTGGCGAACCTTCGGTGCGCCGAGGGTTGGTTCGGCAGACTCTCGGCGAAGCCACCTGTGGTTCGGCGGACTTTCCAATGACTACCTCTTTCTGGGTAAACCTTCGGCGACCATGTCGGTGCCCCGAAGGGGGTTTTCAGCGAGCCCTTCAAGGTGTTCAAGCTCGGTGGCCATTTAGGTGCACCAAGGAGTCGCCTTGTGCCCAGAAAATGGTTTGGCGATGTGTTCGGTGGACCGAAAGGTCACCGAACGTCGCGGTACACACCAAATGTTTGGGGATTTTCATGGGGGTTTCAAACCCATTTCTCTCCTAACTCCCAACCCTTCAACATATCTTCATTTCAAGAACAAATATCACATTTTTTCAACTCATTCAAATCGAAAGGAATCACTCTCTACACATTCCAATTCACCAAGGTTTCCTTGGTTTTCTAGAAGATGAAGAACTATTTAAAACTTAGAATTCATACTTACCTCTCATGTGAGTTGGATTGTCTCTAAGAAAATTGCAAAAATGTCTCTTCCTCTTCAGCTTCAACTCTTCCTCTCTTCTCCAAGCTTAACTCATGGTAACTCATCTAAACCAACCCAAGAGACAAATGGTTTGTTTCTCAAACCAACCAACTAACCCCTTTCTCACTCTTGGACACTTGTCACACACACACTCACTCACCTTTTTGAGACTTAATCTCAACCCTTCTTTCCTAACCACTCAATTCTCACCCTTCATTTCCAACTTCCCTAAAACTTTTCCAAATTGTCATTAGCACAAAACACAACAGCTATACTAGAATGTAACACCCTAGGACCTTAACAAATTAAGGAATGCATCACATGGTCTGATTTTTATCTGATTCTAATCAATTTGGCAGTTAGGTTAATAATAGAGTACAATGCAAGACTAAACTATTGCTTTGCGATTCGGGACGTTACACTAACCTTCGGGTTGGGGGGTTATATTTTGCATGGTAAGTCCTTCGGCTCTGGAAACGTGCCAAACAAGTGAGGTTGGTCATTCTACATGCACCCATCTAAATCTCTAACATCAAACCAGGGGAGACACTCAGCGACCTCTCGGCTCGCCAGAAATGGTAAAAAGGTGCCAATTGATTTGGCACTTTGGGAATCGGTTCGGACGAGTCTCGATATACCAAAAGTGCCTCTGGTTTGATTTCAAATTATGGGTTCAACGAGGTCTTCGGCTCGCGAAACAGGGTCTCGACGACTATTCCGGTGAGCCCAGAAAAGGCTCTGAGATTCGGCGAACTACTCGGCGCGCCGAGTAGGTCACCGAACCACAAGAGGGGTCCAATCTTCATGAAATTCACCTGGATGACACACATCCTACTATAAAGACTCGGTTATGCTTTGTAAGTCAAGACTATTAGTCTGAAGGTGAATTTTGTAGGTTTCTCTCAACTTTCCCAACTGTAGGGGTTTGTTTTCTTAAAGTTCAGTTCATGAGGGAAGGCCAGAGGTTTTAACTACATCTCAAGCATGGAAATCAATTTATGGATCCAAAGGGAAGGTAGGCATTCAACAAACAAGCCTTCCCCCTTGATCACAATGCCTAAACACAAGAAAATATGAAATCAAGGAAGGGATGCTCAACTTGGGGCGTGTCGGGGTGCTTCGATGTTGCTCCGTCGCGTCTCCGAGGTTTCCGATGATCTCCCTTCATCTGCAAGGGCTCCAAGAGAAAGAGAAGAGAAAAAAATGACGTTATGATCCTAGGGTTCTATTTATAGGCCCTAATGGCAAGGGTGTCAATAGGGACAGTTGTAAGGATAATACGGGGTTTTCGGTTCTATACTTTCCAACTAAACACCTATGCAGCTATTGCTAGAGAGGTTTTCCTTATGAGTCTGAGATGTATCTCCAACGTTACCAGATAAAATTATTATCTTACCCTGTTATTTTATTTTCTATTAAATTGCTAAAGTCATTGTTAACTAATCAATTTAGCTTCCTATATTCAATTAACTTACCTGATTAGTCTTAGGGACTTCAGGGTGTTCCTAATGAGTTTTATGAGGTCAAGGATTAGGTGAGTATTAGTTCCTACTTATCGGTGAGTTTGCTTACTAGGTTTCCATTTTAACCTGTGTTCTAATTTAGTTATTATCGGTGAACATTCAGGCTCTTACATAGATAGATTTCAAACCATATTCTCGAATGACAACCTTCAAAACATTCAGTTATCATACCATGAAAGCATTTGTAGGTTAGCCACCTCGAGAAGGCCAACTCGTCATCATAAATATTATAATATCCCATATGGGAAGTTATCAGTATAATGCTATTTTGAGGTTATTCGAGAAGACATCTCGAAATAACCATCTCGAATCTTCATTATGCATTTCGAGAAGACATCTTGAAATCAACATTTGAAATGATCAATTTATTATCTCAAAGTTATTGATATTCTGAAACACATTTCGGGATAATCATATTAATGACTCGAAATCGAAGTCATAGGGGGAAATAAACAAGTAGATTTTCAGGAATGGAGGGCTAGAGAGATAAGTCCTATCAAGATCCTTGAAGTTCTTGTAGCATTTAAAGACTTGAATCAACACATAACAGTAACGTATCATTAATTCTATAACGTCATATTCCTTACTAATCCGAACTTTTCGAATACATTCATTAAACCATTATGATCTTTGATGAAGCGTTTTTGAACATTCAAACCAAAACACTTGTATACATCAATGAAACGTTTTGAATGTATTAAATGAAACGTTGCGAACGGTCAAGTAATGAGTATGGGGCTAGAGGGATTAGATCTCTGGGCATTTTGACATTCTTTGAGAATTGCAGAGCTTTTGTCTTAGATATCCTATTTTCTGAAATCAGATAAGTTTTGTGTTGTCTCTTTGAACATTCCTGACTGATCTTACTATTTTTTCCCTTTGTTTTATCTTTCTCAAAAGGAAACCTTTCGTTGAAACGGTCTTTTTCTTGATTTAGGCCAGCGAAAGCAAGTATTCGAATCCCTTGTTGCTCAAACCTCTTTAGCTAATTGACATTTTGATCATTTACTGATTTGTGTTATCACTAGTATCGATCTAGATCGGTCCAATCCTAACCAACATTGCCATTACAGCGATCGGTCCGACCGATTCATTCTTCTTCTTTTTAACTAAGCGACACATTTTTTTACCGGATTGGGATCGACCGACCAGTCCGATCTCCGTTCTTGAGACTTTAAACCTTGATAAGATCTCAAGACTTCAAGACTTTAAACCTTGATAAAAATGGTAGATTCAATTCATATGTCTTTTATATTTTTAGATTTTTTTTTTTTTTGGTCTGATATTTTTAGATTTTTAAAACTTTAGCAAATATATCCGAATTCAATCCGATTATGAATTTGGATTGATGTTGGATCATAAATCTTACATCAGAGTTATTGGATCGGATTCGGATCTTGATCCGATTCATTGACATGCCCTACTAAAAACCATTTGATTTAGGGTAAATTACAACTATCCCCCTAAGATATGCATAAATTAGATTTGAACTTGGGAGGTCACACTCGCCTCCCTTCTGTTAAGTATCTGTCAAAAAAAGTAGGATGAAAATTCCGAAGTGAGCTAAGTTAAAGAGGAAGTAGGGGTGTAAACGAGCCGAGTCGAGTTTTGCCCAGTTCGGCTCGTGCTCGTAAAATGTGGACAACGCTCAGGCTCGGCTCAAGCTTGGTAAAACATTTTGTGCTCAAGCTCGACTCAGGCTTTCAAGGCTCAGGTTCGGCTTGCAAAAGCTTGGCTAGGCTAGTTAAAAGCATGGGAGAAAAAATAATTCAGCAACAATTCTTTTTTTTTTTTGGTGAATTCATCACTAATTCAATTAAATTAATTAGGGTTTTTGAATTACTTTGATTTGAGCACGCCACTAATTAATTATAGATTTAATAATTAATATTATATATATATATTTATATATTCATATATATATATATATAATACTTACGATATATAAATTTATATATAATATACAAAATTGAGGCGAGCTTTAAGCGAGCCGAGCCTACCTAAACTCAGCTCAGACTCGTTAAAATAATGAGCTTTTTTGGGCTCACGCTCCTAAATATTGAGCTCAAGCTCGACTCATGCGAGCCGAGCCCGAGCCCGAGCCGAGAGACAGCCCTAGACAGAAGTACCCTATTTTAATTATAAAAATTAAAAGTATAATTATATACCCCAAAGGGAGCGGATCTAGTGTGGGGTGATTCGCTGTGGGGTAGACACAAGGGCAACATGATAATTTCAGCCCCCGACCCCACAGCAAATCACCTCACAGCAAATCCGTTCCCAGCAAGCAATATGCAGAAAGATTCTTTTGCAAGGAGCGGACAACCTCTTCTACTCCTTTATTTCCCAACAGCAACTACTGATCTTGGACGGAAGTGTGTTCGCAAATTTTTAGCAGATATCTCTACCCTCCTATCTTAATTTTTTTTTTTTTTCAATTATTCATATCTAAAAACAGATTCAAGGGTTTCAAATGGGGATTTCTTAAACTGGCCAGAATATCATTGATCAAGAAAGTAACGACCTACCTATTCGACACAATATTGTCCGTTTTTGGCTCACCCAGATCAGACATTTTAGGGGTCACCCATCCTGATACTACTCCCGCCCAAACACGCTTAACTGCAGAGTTCTGATTGGGTTCACAGCCATTGTGGCTTTAAAACGCGTTATGTCATAATAGGGTGTGAATATACATATAAGTACATCACCTTCACCAGCCCAGGCGATGTGGGATTGTCCAACCCGTAACCTGCCAGCATCTGTAGCCTGCCAGCCCCTCAGGCCCGCCCACGAGACACTCGCCCACGTAGGTCACCCCAATCACTCCCCATGGGGCCCAACGTCCTCGTTGGCCACACTTCCGACTAGGCTCTAGCTCTGATACCATTAGTAACGACCCACCTACTAGACACAATATTATCCGCTTTTGGCTCACCCAGATCAGACTTACCAGAGGGTCACCCATCCTGGTACTACTCTCGCCCAAGCACGCATAACTGCAAAGTTCTGATTGGGTTCACAGCCATCTCCGTTCTTGAGGCTTTAAACCTTCACCAGTCCAGGCGATGTAGGATTGTCCAACCCGTAACCTGCCGGCCCCTCAGGCCCGCCCACGAGACACCTGCCCACGTAGATCACCACAAAGAACTCATTAGTTTAATAATTTGAAGGAGTTGCTTGGAGATCTCATTTGGTTTAAATTCCATTTTTTTTCATTATATATTTCAGAATTCCACAAACCAGATGTTAAACCATGTCTCTCACCATCTTTTCAACTAAAAACTCCAATGATAATAACTAAATCAGAACATCAAATAGTAATGGAGAGTCCGCATGCATGCCACGGGAGACTGCTAGTAAAGAGTGAGCCTTGCCACCAGTTTCCTCTCGCAGCACCATCTAGATTGTTTTCATTTGAATCATTTTCTCCATCTTTCTTGAATACTGTTGTGATGTGAAGGTTCGGGTGTTCTAGGAATGAGAATAGATGCGCTGAGCGAACTCGGCTCTACTGTTTCATCCTGAAAAATGGAGCTCCTGCCCTTGCTGGGTATGTTGTCTCTCCGGCCTTGGCTGCTTTGAATGATATTGTCTGGAATGTGCTGTTTGATGGTCCAAAAATCATATGTCAATGATCTTAGCAGATCAAAGTGTGAAGACTTCCTCCCCAATACCGTTGAGGCAGGTGCCAAAACCAAGCCAAAAGTTGCCGTCAAGATGAAGATAACGAGGAGATTCTGGCGCTAAAAAGATTGAAGGACAGAGAGGAAGACGAACAACTTCTTTCTTCATGGTTGTCCTTGTTGTTTTCTTTCTTAAACAACAAACAAAACCGCCCTAAAACTAATTAAATTCTTAACAGTCACCGTTGTAGAACTATAAATCGATAAGATTATATTTGCAGATAAATGAACAGAAGAAAAGAAGGTGCAAAGCAGAGAACGTGTGAAGATTGCAGATTTTTAAATTCCGGTTGGGGTTGTTTTCTTGTAGATCTATCGAGCCAATTCGGATGGTGATATGAATTCTAAAGTTTGATTTGATTCTGTCATGACATGAGGTCTTGAGGAGTTTCTTGTGGTCTCCTGTAACAATGCCTACTACGAATCATCAAGGTTCCTCCCGATCATGTTCATTCTATGGAAGGAAACAATGATGCCATCAGTTTAGAATTATGCCTTGAATCTAAAGTTTGATTGGATCCTATCATGAGGTCTTGAGGAGTTTCTTGTGGACTTCATGATTTTTGTGAATGTTGAACTAGATTAGATCCCACCAAGTATGAGAATATTGTTGGGGATCCCACTTCGGTTGGGGATGAGGTTGGTGGTCGGTTTATAAGTGAGGAAAAGCCTGAGCTAGCTTTTGGGGTTAAGAAGGCCTAAGACCACCCAACACTGATATCAGAGTTCGGATTTCTACAATCTCTGGTTTAGGAGCCAGGAGAGACAAGTTGATGGTGAGCCGATTCAGGGCCCAATGTGTGAGGGGGAGATTGTTGGAGATCCCACATCGATTGTGGATGGGACTAGTGGTCGGTTTATAAGTGTGAGGGAAAGCCTCACCTCTTGAACTAGTTTTTGGGGTTGAGAAGGCCCAAGACCACCCAACAATTATGGGGAAGATTAATGCACAAACTGGAAAAAACTACGAGGTTCATTCAGAAAATGAGTTCGAAGGTTTGGGGCATATTCTCTTAACGAACGTCTTCTACAAAGGGGCAAACCGTTATTTTTGACAACTGAAGGGAGGTTACTGCAATTTGTACATACCTTAAGGGAGTTAACTATAATTTTTCCTTTGATTTTTGAAATCTTTTCAGCATACACAAATTTTCCACTCGTTTAAAGATATGATGAAATCATTAGATCAAGATCAACAATCAATGAGTCAACTTCCAAGACTAATGACCATTATAAGGTTCTTAAGTCCGGAGTCTAAGATGATTCTATCGCATCTCTTTCCTCTCCTTTTATATCTGCAGGGACGAACTGCCGGATTGTGCCCGGATTGTTTTAGATCAAATGGAGAATCCGAAAACTTGAAATTAATAGGCTTATTCAAGATACTCGATTCTCGGATTGTGACCGCATGCGCTCTCAGAACGCGTATTTACGTTCTCAACTCCAGTTCGTCTCTTCTTCTCGGCATTTTCTGAATTAGGTTTTACTTCTACAGTTATAAGCTGCAGCAAAGCGCGAGAAACGGATTCGTCGGCATTGAGAGGAATAGCAGTGGATAGCAGAGTTGAGATGCCTAGCGAGATCGAGGATGCACCGATTATCGCCGGAGACGACGAGTCGCAGGTTGTCACTGACGCTGTTCGTTCGCTCCCTCCTCATGCGGTGAAGGATTTGTTGTCTATCGGGGTTCGTCTCTCTCTCTCTCTCTTTCTCTCACTAATGGAAACTTATTTGGTTAAGTTCTTAAAACTTGGATCCTAAAAACTACCACGCTTCCATACCGATCCGATGATATCCCTTTCTCTATTTGACGGCTTCACTCACTTATCAGTATTCAATGATTTGGTAATATGCCGATGAGGCATTTTAGTCACCTATCAGTATTCAATGACTTAGCACTATGTCCATGAAAGCATTTTAATCTGGCCTATAGATTGCCTCTTTTGTGACTCAAACCCGTGACGTGATGCTGCTTTGATGCCAATTTATGGACTTAACCATCTATATGACGGTTCTACTCACCTATCAGTATTCAATGACTTTGCAGTATGCCCGTAAAGGCATTTTAATCTAGCCTATAGATTACCTCTTCCGTGATGTAGTGCCTGCTCTTGATACCAATTGTTATAGACTTAACCGTTGTACCAAAAGCCCTAGGACTGATGGAAACTTATTTGGTTAACCCCTTAACAGTTAGGATCGTAACAATGTTGGAACAGAAAGAAAAACTTGTAAACCAATTAAACCTTTTTGTAGACAAAGAAGTGACTTTAGGGTCTAATGATGATTTAATATGTTATTATTAGAGCTATCTGATTGTATCTATATATGACTTTCTTTTTTCTTTCGTTTTGATTAAAAATGAAACATTCTCCAAATTGTTATAGATCATTCAAATTGGATCTGCACCTAGCTCCGAAATCGTTTGTCGATCTAAAATAGTTTGTATGAATTTATTCCATGAGTGGATTGGTCTGATTCAAGGATAGAATGCTTGAATAGAAAATCTATGTGAAAATCTTCTACCCTTGCAGTGCTTGTGTACCCAGTGCCCGAGTCAATCTAGTGGGTGCTATGGACCTCATATGAGATTTTGTAAAGAAGATGTTGACAATTCTATTTATTGCACCCTTTTTGATGTTCAGAAAATAATGTGCCAAAGGTTCATAAAAACCGTCGAGACTAGCATCTATTATGATTAAGGCATTAATCTCTAACATGCGCTTTTTTATTGTTGATGAAGATATCATATATATAGACAAAGGATGTACATGGATGTAAGACTATCCATAGAATAGGTTGAACTTTTTGGTACAACAAAGAAAAAACAGAATAAAACTATAAAAGAAAAACACTACAAAAAATAAACACCATGAACCATCCTAACTAACGCTCACTCCTCTAACTCTCTTAGCCTTACAATATACAAACTTTTTGTTGAGGAACCAACTTGTTTCTGTAGTGCATATCTAATAACCTCTGATGTTTAGCCGCCAATACTTTGTCTTAGTTGATCTTGTGTGTTGCTAGTTGTTAGCATGGATGTTGCTTTATAAATATCCATAAGGCAAAAGGTTTTTTGCATTGTTGCAACAGCTTCCCTTGGCTATTGCGACAGGGCCATTTTTGCCACATAGAAGAATGATCTAGCCAATCCAGACCATTCATTTGACAAGAGGCCCTTTGAATTAGCCATGTGTACAATATTTCAACCTATATAAGCCCCAATTGTATGTGTATACTAGGTTTTGCCACATGTATGAATGATTATCCAATTTTTAATGTTTCTTAAGTTTTACACAAAGAAAGACGTTAGTTTTAGGTGAGTACTTTATACCACTTCGCAAAATGTCTTTGGGAATTAAATTTGGTATGTGACATGAGGTTGACCGAATATACACGTGGAAAAGTGGGGTTCCCCAAATATGCTTCCCCATGTGAGATACCTATCACAACAGATATCTCTCTTTAGCATCCCACCAGTAAACTGGGTCTCTATCCATAATCTATTTTCAGAACTCCTATGAAGTCATATATTATCTATTATCTTCTTTTATTTTTAATTTTTGAAAAGAGTGGACAGATAAACTTGAAAGCTGTTTTTGAAGAGGTTTTTGTGTGGGAAAATATTTAAAAAGCCGCCTTTTATTAGTCAGATATTTATAAACATATCGATACGTAATAACTCTATTACTTACTAGATTATGCATCTTCCACAATTATTATTTATTAAAGGGTTGACTGTAATTGGGACATGTTGGATGGTGAGTTGCATTTTACTGCATTTGTGCCAAGTATACTGGTATGCCATTGTAAAACTACCCTTAGTAATTGTATTTGAGTGGAACCTTAGATCTATTATATTGAAAAATACTTGACTCATGAAGTTCCTGGCATATTGCTATCGTGCTACAGGTTTGTTTGAGATGTATCTTACGACTATCTGGGATTCGTGGACATGCTTACTCGTGCTCGCCTTTCTCACCATCAATCTTGTTTTCAGTTCTTGAAGAACCCAAAGGCTCAGGCGAACCTGTGGTAGACAATGCCTCAAAAGTGAATGGGGATTTAAATAATCTACTTTCTTTTCAAGAGTCAGAAACTGAGCCCTTATTTTGCAGCATTTGTTTAGGCATATTGCAATTTGCTTATAGCGAAGACAAAGAAACTTGGATGAGAAAAGATTGTGCTAAAGACTTTGCAGTATCAATTGCCAACCTAGTAAAGAAAGAGGGCCATCAGATCGATAGCTTTTCGCTTGAAGTTTTTATACCCCAAATTATTATGGCAAATGAACGTGCTATTTGGTAAGATGGTTTTCTTGATAAGAAACTCTGTTGTTAAAGTCTTATAATTTGTTTTATGAATACTACGATTCAATCGATTTGATCCTAGGTTGATTCAAATCATTGAAAAACTTGGTTTGTGTTTGAACCATATGATCCATACGTTGAATTTTATGTTTTACTTGTACAATTCATGACTCAAGCAATTCGACTCTGCGACACTAAAAATATGTTTACCTTTTAATGAAAGCTTTACTTTTTTTTTTGTGTTTAATCCCTTTATATAGAATATGCTACTCTAAGATAATGTGATATACATACATAGAGAAATATAATATATTTATTTTAACAATAAAATACCCTTTTCCTAAGACAAATCCCAAAAAAATTACTATGAATCCTTGATCTACAATTTAAAATTACAATACAATTCTAAATGACCCCTAATGATTTTTGATTCAATTCACGGTTTGACAACCTTGATAAGAAGTCCTTCTAAATGTCCAAGTAAATTTAAAGCTTTGAATCGTGATTGAAATTTGACACCACCAAAAATTCCATGTGCTTCTACGTCACACCACTAATTTTATTGAGCTTCTATTTCTTCCTTTTACTACGTTGTTAGGCCGTTCTGTACAATTCTTCCCATTTGTGGCTATTGAATGTATGTTTGTTGGTTTCTAAATTAATAATCGTGATCCCCAATTTGTGACTCATTTACAAGAAATGAGTAGAATATTAAATTTTTTTCTTTTCTTTTGAGTATTTTGAGATATCCACAGTCATGAATATTAATTATAGATAAACTTCTGTACCGAGTTGTTAGTTTGTGCTGCCTGCCTCCCATTCCTTGTCTATATTTGAACCTGATGACTTAGCAATGTCTATCAATACCATGACTTTGTTTATCCCACTTTTGACACTTCTAATTGTGTATTACATTGTATTCCCTTTTGTAAACTTTCAATTTTTTTTTTAGTGTTGTATGGTAATTACTACTTGTTCAGGTAAGAGAAACTAGTGGTTAGTAGGTTAGGTAGACAGATTTGGGCCTAGATTGTGGTCTTAACACTTGTAGAGCGTATCAGCTTTATCAAGTTTGCATTTTTTTTTCACACATTCACAACCTATGAAAATGTATTTGTACTCCTGCTTCTTCAAGGGAATCCTAATAGAATGAGTAAATTAAGCACTGGGCATCTCTCTCTCTCTCTCTCTCTCTCTCTCTCTCTCTCTCTCTCTCTCTCTCTCTCTCTCTCTCACACACACACACA
>JAUPMG010125056.1:0-11650 GCA_031762675.1 Pachysandra terminalis | reverse complement strand
ATATAGTATCATCTACAACAAATTTCTATCATTAGATTTCAATTTGATCAATCTGTAAAGTATAAAGTTAGAAATTCATCACAAAACATGGAATTCGTCTTAAGAAATTTTATAAAAATAGAGGTGAACCTGAATTCGTCTTAAGAAATTTTATAAAAATAGAGGTGTACCTGTTTGCAATTTCACTTCTTCAACTCCTTTAATGGGGGTTTAGAGCATCTTCACCGAAATGAGGTTCTGGTTGTTGCGAACCAAAAAGAAATGGCCAAACTTACCAAAGAGCTGATGCACTTGGTTGCGTCTTCACAAAAAATGAGATTTTCTGCAACTTCCGAAGCCAAAAACGAAATGGGATGAACCCTAAGTTTTGCTTCTTCGACCTTACTCCTTGAGCTCCTTTAATGGGGGTTTAGAGTTGCAAACCAAAACGAAATTGAGAGATTTTCTGCAACTTCCGAAACCAAAAACGGAGACGTAATGAACCCTAACTTTTGCTTCTTCGACTTTGACTCCTTGAGCTCCTTTAATGGGGGTTTTAGATTTGCAAACCAAAACGAAATGGGGGGTTTCTTGAGCTCCTTTAAGAATCAACCCTAATTTCTTTCAGCAGCGCTCTACCAAAAAAACTTACTCTTCTGTCAGATGAAATTCGAAATATTTTTTGTTTTTTTTTTAACGCAAAAGCACCTTATCGACGTTTCGAACGGCGGATTTTTTTGGTTCTTCCGTTAAGCGAACGCGTGGCTGCTCCCACGAATGAGCTGCCACGTGTCGGCCATCCCACGGCGCAGTAGGGAATGGCCGGACACTTTATAGTAGAGGAAACGGCTCTTATGAAATGGTCCCCCTAAACAATCCTTCGATCCAATTGATGTGCAAAGGCATATTTCCACAGAAAGCTTGTGTGAGGGGCACGCTAGCACAACTCTTTAGTCTTTACTGTACCAACCTCCAATTTCACATTGATAAGAAAGTTGGATAATACTTCTCTGAAACTCCAAGGCACAGGACAGTATCTCTTTTCTTTAGTCTTCAACTAGAAAAAAGAAACAAAAGATAAAGCTCTCATTCCACTTGCTTTCTTTTTTCTTACAGTACTTAATTCCACTTCTCACACTGGAATTAGATTAATCAAATCATCCAAGTTGATTTAACTCGCTTCCATGGATGTTCTGCCAAGTCGTGAAACAAGAAAACTGTACAAGGCTCTCATGAGAGGCGAAGAGAAGAAGGACGAGGTGCTTCGTCTCTTGAGATCCTGCGCGTCTTCAGATACAGAAGCCGAGCAGCACCGGCTAACGCTAACCACACTGAACGACACGGTCCTTCACATAGCCATTTACTTCGGACACGAGAGCTTAGCCCAGTGCATACTAGACAACGATTTGGTTCACCCTGACGTAGTGAAGAAGGCCAATGCTCTTGGAGACACCATTCTCCATGAAGCGGCCACCACTAATATGACCAACGTCGCCGTAACAATTATAAATAAAGCGGAAGAATTGTTGACGAAGCGTAACAAGTATGGGGAGTCTCCCCTGTTTCGTGCAGCTCACTATGGCCAGACCAATATGTTCAGTACTCTGGTTCGTCAAATCAATCTCCACCGTTGTCAGGAACCCCTTCTGAGGAGAGAAGATGGGACAACTGCCTTGCACATTGCCATCCTTGCTGAGTTCTTTGGTGGGTTCCTCTCTCTCTCTCTCTCTCTCTCTCTCTCTCTCTCTCACCCTTTAGGTTATTTGTTCTTATGTGAAAGACTGATGCTACAAAGGCATCCAGAGAGTACTGATGATCTAGCCATGGACTCTAAGAATTTTTGTAGTGCATCCCGCGATAAAGGATGTGCAATCCTATTGAATCATTTGATATACATTGTTGTGTCGTTCTTTAATAGCTTAAGCTTTTAGAGCAAGTGGTTATTAACATGGTATTCGAGCAAGAGATCGAGTGTTCGAATCCCAGGAGTATGTGTTTGTGTGTTTGTTCTCCTACGGATGTATTGTTCCCGTGTAGGTGTGTGTTTGCCCCGGTGTCCTGTATTCTTCCACGAATGTGTTGTTCACGTGTGGAATCCACACGTGCGGGAGGGTGTTGAAGTTGAACCATTTGATTTACATTGTTGTGCTGTTCTCTAACAGCTCAAGCTTTTAGAGTACATGAGTGGTTATTAACGGACCAGGATCCTCTGTGGTGTACACCACAGAGGATCCGCGTCCATTATTAACAAACCTTAACTACATGGTATTTATCATACTTTTTGTGATTGCTTTGTAATTTTTTTTTTTTTTTTTTTGAGCTTGTGATAATAATGGAGCCTGATATGAATACATAGATGTAGGCACCATTGTCGAACCACGTAAATTGCTATCTTTGTGTGCTTGATTTGCCTTCTTGGTCTCTGTTTATCCTTTCTTTCTTTACACAATTCGTTTACATTCTTGCTAATACCATGCAGATACGGCACTTGAAATAGTAAAACTGTACCCAGACTTGGCTGGGGCTCGGGATGAAAGAGGGAGTACAGGTCTTCATCTCCTATCAAGCATTCCCTCAGCATTCAAAAGTGGAAGTGATCTTGGATTATTCAAGAGATTCATCTACTACTGTATGATACTGGACTTTCCATTTTATATTTTATATTTTAATTTTTAGATTATATCTATTGCTTCCATGATCTAAGAATTAAGAGAGAGAAAGAGAGAGAGATTAATGATTAAGTACTCCACAAGTTTTAAGGGGTTTATATATACTAGGTGTTCCAAGTGGGGATACAAGTGTGCCACATGATAGCAGCGCTTTGGATGGCGCTTCTGATATTTCGGACACCGATGAAGACACCGATGGATCCAGGAGGAGCCCAATGCTTCCACCAATCTACCGTATTTGCATGGAAATCTACTCCATCATATCACGTCCAATTGCATCAGGTACATATAATTGTGTTAACTACAATTGGCTAATAAATTGTCATGCTGTCAATTTCATATCAATGATGGGGTCTTCTCTTAAGCCAAAATAATCCAAATTTACCATGGGAAATGTCATTGCAGTGCTTCAAAAGATCAATAAGACGATATGGGAAACTTATATTACTAACAAAGGTACTCTCTCTCTCTCCCTTTCTCTCTCTTGTTCATTTGGTATATATATGTGTGTGATTGTGTGTGTGCAACTAGTAACATCAAATACATATATATATATATATATAGAGAGAGAGAGAGAGAGAGAGAGAGATGAATAACGAATGTGGTTATATCTAGGATGGCCACTGATCGAGAGAATTTGGAAGGAAAAGAAAAAGCATGAATCTGCTCTTAGGCTAGCCAAGTTCTTGGCAAGAAAAGATACCTCCTGGGAGCATACTAATTCTGGAGGTCGAGACGAGATAAGCATAACACTGGATATACCCATGAAGAGGCTAAAACGAAAGTTCAAAAAGAAGAAAACTGGGAACCCTATTGACGACGACGAAGACGACGATGATGAAGTCGAAAACCAGGACAACCAAAAGTTTAGTGGCCCAGGAGGAGGCATCGCTTCTATGGGAGGGGAAGATGGGTATTCAAATGAGACTCCATTGCTTCTGGCAAGCAGGTCAGGCATTGTAGAGATCGTTAAAGCCATCCTCGAGGTGTATCCTCAGGCCGTTGAACATGTTAGTGTTTCTGCCCATAACGTTTTGCATGTAGCCGTTAAGTACCGTCAGAAGGAGGTGTTTGACCTTGTGAAGTCCATGGATATACCGATGAGGAGGCTAAAACGAAAGATCGATATCAAGGGGAACACTATATTGCACCAGGTTGCATTCATGGCCATGAGAGAGAATATCCGAGGGAAGAAGCCAGGCCCTGCTCTCCAACTTCAAGATGAGTTGCTTTGGTTCAAGGTGCACCCTCCCCTCCCCTCCCCTCCCCTCTTATGCAGACGAAGATCTTCTATGAACTTGAGCTGAGTGAACCTCATATGAACCTCACACGAATCTTAGGTAGGCCCACTAGAAAGGGTGACCATTACCGGTTAAGATAGAAGCTGATTTCAAGTTTATAGGTCCCGTTAGGATTTTACAAATGCCAATCACCCTTTTTAATGGGATTCACTTACGAACAGGTGTCAACCTGCTGTGAGGTTCACACAGCTTAGGTTCACAGAAGATCCTCGCATGTGTGAACCTCACACAAAAATGACATAGGCTCCCATGTGGATCCTACTAAAAGAATGACCGACATTTCTAAAACCCAAAAACATATAAACCCTAAAATGTCTTCTACTTTAACTGATGATGGTCATCCTTTTTTGGTCCTGTATGAGACCGGTATCAACCTCATGTCAGGTTCACACAATCCAGTTTCACAGAAGATTTTCATTTGTGTAAGGTCAACACAGCCCAGGTTGAGCCATGCGTGCCAACGTGGCATGATAAGGCTCATGTCATGCCTAATTTTCGGTCACAAGCCCGACATGACATGGGGGCCGGACCCAACATACGCTTTTTATCTAGAATCTGGCCAAAACCAATCGCTCCCGTGCTCAGGTTGTGCTGTGCTGTGAGCCATGAACCCAAGCCCAATAGGGAACTATAAGACCTATCATGTCATGCCGTGTCGTTCTTAGGTACGATACAAATCATGCCCAAGACGGGACGACACGTACGGCCCAGCTCATTTGTACACCCCTAAAACCCATTAGTAAGTAATTAAATGGTGTGTGTTGATATATGAATATGTATATGCAGCATGTAGAGAGTGTGTTACCACCCCATTACACCATGCACCGCAACAAGAAGGGGTTAACTGCCGAGGAATTATTCAATAAATCTGTAGAAGAACTCCTCAAGGATGCCGGATCATGGCTAAAACGAACCTCGGAATCATGCTCCCTCGTCGCCGTTCTCATCGCCACTGTTGCCTTTGCCGCCGCATACACCATACCTGGTGGCTCCGACGAACATACAGGCCTCCCCGTCCTCCTCAACAAGCCATTCTTCCTTGTTTTCACGGTGATGGACGTAATCTCACTCGCCAGCTCCCTAACTTCGGTGGTTATGTTCCTTTCAATCCTTACCTCACCCTTCCAACTTCAGGACTTCCATCAGTCCCTTCCTCGGAGGCTGACCCTAGCGTTGACCTTTCTGTTCATGTCCGTCGCAACCATGATGCTGGCGTTTGCTGCAACTATCATCCTCACCATACATATGAATGCTAAGTGGGCCACCACTTTAATCTACGCCGTTGCTTTCCTCCCCGTCACCATCTTCGCTCTCTTGCAGTTTCCTCTCTATATTGCACTCGTGGCTACCATCAAGGACTCTCTCGAGATTGTGCAGAAGGCTCTTCCTCGTTGTCCTAATCGAAAGAATGAATGACTGACTGACATCTGTCTCTCTTCCATCATCTTCCGAAGTCAAAAGTATACTCGATCCTATGGCTAAGATTGTTTGATCAGAAAATGCCGATAAGAGTTTAGTTTTTTTTTTTTTATGGTGTGGTAAAACCCGGACCCCACTTAGTGGGTACAAGGCAAACCCTGGATACATGACCCCACTCACAAGGATCATATATCAGATAAACTCGAAAACTTGAACCTAGGACCTCCGGTTCTTAAAATGGGAGCCTACCAGTTGAACTAACTCGCGTCCGTTAGCTGTTTTAGTTGCTATCGTAGTTTCTATATAGTTAGATTATCCTGGTCTGAGTATGCTATTAGAGAATCTGTTCAAGATTCATCTACAACGCGTTGCATTTGCAGTGGTGCAACCCATTTGAAAAGATATGGAAATGATACAGATGCTAATGTAATTTAATTAATAAGAAACTGTTATTTTTTTATCTTTTTGTCCCTGGAAGTGATTACTGAGCTTATAATTGCATTAACCATACACAATAAGGTCTTGTTTCGCATAGCTTCCTAATAGAAGGGCTTTAATGTGAAAGGTTTGTTGAAAAATGACTTTGAATCAAAGCCGTTGGCTAAAATTTGTCTTTGGTGAGAAAAATTATGTGAAGGGATGCATTTGTACATGATTTTAGGCTAAATGGATATATTTGTCTTTTTAAAGAATGTATAATAAAAATGAAAAAATAATTTTATCATTTTAAAAGTTTTACTTAAATTTGGAATACATCTTATTGCTTTTCGCAAAGGCAGATTTTAAAAAGCAGCTCAACTCATGCTTCATCAAAATAGACTTTTTGAAGAAGCTCTTCTATCTGAAGTAGCTTTCAGAAGTGTCACCAAACACTCAAACATTGGATAGAAAGCCATTTTAAGCCTAGAAAGTGCTTCTTGACTCCCTGCTTCTTTAAATTGCATGTTTTTGCAGGAATGAATTTGAACACTCAAGCAATATTTTATTTGAGACTATTTTATCTTCATATTAATTTATAATATTCATTTTGTCCCTTCTTATTTTCTAGATCTATAAGAATAAGTTACCAAACTCCCTCTTTTCATCTAAAGCAGTTTTTATGAAACGCTTTATAAGAATCAATTCTAAAAAAACCGCTTCTCCATCTAGAAAGAATGGCCAAGCATAGCCTTAGTGGGGTTGAAAAGTGCTGCCCGTTGATTGCTAGCACCCCTCTAATAGAATTCTTTTTGATTATGTTAGGCTGTAACCCTTTAATTTATGATCTAAGTCATGTGATCAGCCCTTATAGTCTTCATGTGAAATAAACATGGGAGATTATAATAAGCTAAATTAACTTCGAAATTCACATTTTTAATTAACAATCTCCTTGCTTGTGACTGCACTTACAACTTAAGAAAATTCTGGTGCAAACCTCATGGAAGACCTGGAGTATGAGGGATCGATACTCTTTAGCATTCATAGACACATAACAGTTCAAGAGAGAACGAAGGCCCTGGGCATCATCGATCCGATTTGCGAGAATCATCTCCACCATAGACTTCCTAAAGTCTTCTATTGGATCGTAAGAATACTTGTCCATGGCTACCATTACAATGAACTTGGTACCTTTCTCCCTCCCTCCATTATTTCTTGAGCAGTAGTTCACCTCTCTTTCCCTGATCATCTGGTCTAGTCTCTCTTGAACCATGGCGTGTGCTAGGCTAGACATCCTCACAAAAGGACTAGAATCAGAACCTGCAACACCTTCCGAAGACGACGCGACACTAAGCTTACAATAACTACAACAGAAAGCACCACATCCCTTCAATTCATGACGTCTCTGCTTCTTGATTTTCTTGGAGCCTTGCATTCTTGTTCACACCCCAAAATAAGAAAACTAACCTTGAAGAAGCGTACTGGAGAGAGTGAGGGAATGGCTGTACTAGTAATCATTTATGTATAGAATTGACAAGTGGTAATCATGTTTAGAGCTTTACTTTGCATACCTTTAATTAGTTAAAATATGTGAAATGGGATGGAGGAGAAGCATTGAAAGCAGCAAAAATGAGGGAGCATTGCTAATTTCCTATTGTTAATTAGATCAGAATTGGAGGAGGGTCATTATGATGTGAAATAGGGTACATCATCCCTTAATTTATAGGGTTGTAATTAGGTGGCATTACCTTTACACTTAGTGTGTGTTGCTTAGATGGGTAGAATGTGGTCCCTTGAAATCACCTACCAAATCCTTTGAAATGGATATATAATTAGGTAAGTTGCAATGAGGCTTTAATTGTGATTAGGGGTTGTGGGGGGTGTTTAGGGACATGGAGTTTAGTATATATATATATATATATATATGTGTTGCTTTTGATTTATAAAGTTTAGTGGAATGATCACTTGTAAATTCATCCTGTTTGCTTATCCAAATTTGGAGAACTCCAAACAAAAGATACATTACAGCTGTGTAGGAATCTAATCTTTATGCATTCCTCTCTGTCTATCTTCATCTCAAAGTACACATGGGTCAGAAAGAGGGAGTGAGTGAGCAATATATACATAATGTGTAAAAATATAATAATATGTGTTTTATCAATTGAAATATATTAATAACCCAACACAAGCCAACCCATTAAGCATTAGCACCCCAACTAGCTAGGGGTGGCAACGGGCCGGGCTTGCACCCCAATATAAATTACTTATGTTGGTCCGAGTGTCTGGTTTGGCTTGAACTCAAAGGTGTAAGCCGAAGCTCGATGTATTTAAAATGCATCAAGCCTGAGCCTCAGCATACAAACTCAAATGGTTTACTTTTAAAAATTAAAAAAATTATTTATTACAAAGATATTTCATAAATACCTATAAAAAAAATTAAAAAAAAAAAAAAAACTAAAAGTTTTGAGGTTTATAGTACATTAATCCATAAAATAGTATAACCATGTAATGAAAGTATGACATCTGTATTGATAATATTATATTTATATGCATGCAATATAAAAAATATATAGCAATTACATGTAATACAAAGGTCGGACCAAATTGGGCTAGACCGGGCTAATCTAACATAAACTCAAATCAATCCAAAAATGAACTGGGCCTTAATTTCAGCCCGGCCTGACCTTATGAGCCACTTACCCTTATCCAAACCCGCTCAATCAAGGGCAGGGCAGATTGGGCTGGGCAGGTCACCCAACCCATTGCCACCCATCCCTAACCCCAACTCATCGAGGAATACTGGATTTGAGTTTATTTTTTTCAACCTGTTTATGAAATGGCCATACAAGGGTTGATGTGTTGAGGATTTTTCTTAATTGGGTCAACCCAAACCCATCTCAAATAATAAATGGATTTAGCTGGGCTGGGATTTCTATGATATAAGTCCGAAAATCCAAGTGGCAAATTTATTAAATGGGCGGGTTTGGATTGACCATACATAATTGATCCACCCATGCCCAACCCATTGCCAGCTCTAGTTCTTGTATATGTGAAACCAAGCTAGAACCCTTGCATAGCTCTCATTTAACCTGCCTCGTACATCAGAAGAGGTCAATTTGTGAAATCTGAGACCTAGATTGGTGTCCACTTGTAATTCTTCAAGTTAGGAGCATATCATCTATAACACGTGCTCTCTGTAGTACCATATATCACTTTCTCTATCAATAATAATAAAAAAGTCAAAAAAGAGGACGGATCCTTTGTGATGAAAGTAACACCCCTGTGATGGGCGTGTTATGAGAAATACAGGTGATGGCATCATCGCCTATGTTTCTCATAACACGCCCATCAGAGGGATGTTTCATAACAGAGGATCCGCCTCCAAAAATAAAATGCCACATTTCTACAAAGAATACATGGCTAAGTTAGACTTTACCTTGACTACCAAGTTCTATAAATTCAACTTGGGTTAAATCTAATATAAGCATGTGTTCTCTACAGCAATGTAACACTTTTTTATTGGTGGAGAAAGTGCTACACATTGCTACTGAGAGCATGCACCGTAGAGGATTCCACTCCCTTCAAGTTAGGCTTACAAATGGGCCTTTCGTACCAATCCGATATGGCCCAATTTTTTATCGGGCCATGTCGTACTGTGCCTAATTTCAGGCCCCCAGGTCCAACATGACACAGGGCACACTTATTATTGGTTTGGGCCCGGCTTTTTGTTTTTTCTAAACTTCTTGTTCCTGGGCCGTGGGCCATGACCCGAGGCCCGATACGGTACTATAAGGCTTATACCTGCCATGCCGTGCCTGAGCACGGATCAAATTGTGTCATACCGGACCTGCACCTATGGCCCAGTCCATTTGTACATCTTTACAAAGAGGGAAAGCCCAAGCCCAATACCCAAATGTGTTGTTTGGATTTAGATGAAGTTCCTCATCGTCGATCAAGATTAAAAGTTCAAGGGTTAGAGTTTTACGGTTCTTCTTCTTGTCCCTTACTGCTCCATATAAAGTGCTTGTGGTTAGTTTCAAACTACCCTTGTATTGACCATATAAACCGATTCGGCGAAGCATTCATCTTACTCTAGGGTTCTGGTTTTGAAATTATTGTTCATAGTTAGGGTTTTGATTTCTCCGAGTTATTGTGAAAGAAAGAGAGAATGATCAAAAAGAAAAAGGAAAAATCCCAATGAGGAAGAAACCCTAATTGATAGGAAGTGCCGTATGACACTGCAAAACAGCAGTAGGGGAAACTGCTCATCTTCCCGTCAACCAATGTCCGATCTTTCTCCGATGGATCGGTCACTTGCCGTGATTTTGTATTTCGGCTTGCCCACTGTGTGTGTGATTTTGAAAAGGTCTCTGAGGGTAACTTCTTTTTTCTCTTGTTCTGCTTTTTGTCTTCATCAATCGTTTTTTATGTTCTTTCAAAAGAAGGTCCGATGCCACGTCGCCGGTAGCAAAGAAAAGCATTGGCCGGCGATGCTATGATTGGACCAATATCAAATTTATATGTTTCGCATCCTGATAGGAACCTGTGGATCTGATTATACTAGTTCATCCACGGAGCCGATTGCTGCGATTACATCTTTTCTTTTGTATATATATATATATATAGATCTGTTCTTTTTCCTTCTTTCTTCTATTATACATATAATGATCGTTTGAAGGAAGCCTGTGAGGATCTATGCAAAACTAAATTGGAATTACCGTCTGAGGAATTACTTTGATGTTAAACACGCTGCTCATCTGAGGCTTCATTCTTTTTTTTTTTGCCCTTTTTTTACGTCTATTATCTGTCTGTTTTCTTCATATTTTAGCTGTTTTTCTGCATTTGTTTTTTTAAATTTTCTGGATTCATTAAACAGTTCAGATCTGTTTTCTAGATGATGAGATTGGATTTAAAAATCTCACGACGGTCGTCTGATACAAATATTGATGCAATAATTCAATACTTCTGATGGTAATTTTTTTTTTTTTTTTTTATCTTTCTCGATGATTTTATATGAAGAGCAGACATGGTGATGAATGATATATTTTGAATCTACGGATGAATTTCATGACGACTGCAAATAATCCTCCTACTCATTCTGAATGGTTGCTCTTTTATACAAGTAGTTTAATCTATTTTGATTTATTCTGGATTTAGTTAATTTTGTTTTTAGATTTTTACGAATTTAGTTGTAAACCAGAACCAGATACAAGTGCATTTAACAGTTTGTACCAAAATGCCAAAAAGTGTGAAAAAAATCAACCTTCCAGTTTAAGAACAAACATGATTTTCAGGATTTGGACCAAAATCTTATTTTTGAATAATGAGATATTTAGCAAATACTGAAAGCAAATGATTTTTACTAAAGTTACTTGTACTAATAAATGTAATGTGCTACAAAAATTTGTTGGTAATGTGCGAGAGCGGGTTGCTGCGGGAGCAGCTCGAGTAGTCCACCGACGGGATCGGGGCTGGGACTCTCGTGCCCAGCCTTCATAGCCAAACCTTTTTTTGAGGTTACGGATTTATTTTGTCGATACAAGTTGACTATTTTCAAAGGTTAGTGAGGTAAGGTTAACCCCCTTACCGGATCATGAGGTCGGATTAAACCCCTATATCATCGAATCAAGATTTTTGTTGATAGTTTTGGTTCGAATGTAGAACCTTTGTAAACAGTTTTGTATTGAATCAAAGATCATTGTAGACAGTTTTAGATCAAATCAGGCTCTTTGTAGACAATTTTGAATCGAATCAAGTATCTTTGTAGATGATTTTTGATTGAAACAAGGACAAAGATAGTTTTGGATTGAATCAATCGTCTACCCAGAGAAGATGTAGGGAAGTCTGTCTCAAGACAGCCTAAAC
>JAUPMG010125045.1:0-11651 GCA_031762675.1 Pachysandra terminalis | reverse complement strand
GGGGTCTTATAGGAGCCCAGAGTCCTGCCATAAAATTCATATATACTAGCGTACAATGCACGGGTGTAAAGAATTGGAGCCAGTTCAGTGGTTATTGATCACGGGTTTATGTCAAAAACACTTCTTGTAAGATAACATCCAACAGAAAAGAGGTGCAGATATGAAACATTTCATACAAATCAAAAGTTGCAATAAATAAAAAGCAATGACTAAGATAATAATGTCAAGGGTTGAGAAGATGGATCTTAATAAATGGCTGACGGTTTGAGAACCCATATAAGGGTTCTTGAGCGGCATTTGGTAATGGATAGATTTAAAGCATTTAATTAAGGGTTTTTTTTTTTTTTTTTTTGTTGAACTTAAGGTATATGCACAAGGTGCTATTTATGGTTTAGGGTGTTGAAAAAGTTTTGGTATGTTCTATTCATACTCTTTAGAAGTTGTTAAGATTGAGTGATTTTTTTTTTTTACTTTAGAAGTTAGATTGCCCAAAATACCCTTAAGAGAAGTTTTCAAAATAACACTTTAGCTTCAACCCCTTTCACCCCCAACCCTCCTCTCTCGTTTTGCTCTAGCCCTCAGTTCGTAAAAGGCTCGATTCACATTTGATGCCGGTGGCGCTCCAACTTCGACGTCCACACTCCGACGACTCTTCCTCCATCATTTTCGGTAATCTCTCTCCATCTCTCTGTTTGTTTTCTTTTTCTCCTACTTCATCTTCTTCTTCACAACCACTCCACCACCTTCCCAAACCCAGAAAAATCATCACCACCCCCGTTCGGTCATCTGAAACCTCGCCTTTAGCCCCATTCGCACCACCCTCTTTAAACCAAAAAAATCATAACCTCGTTGAAGCAAGCTCAAGTCCAGGATGAACATGACCTGTACAAAAGTCAAAGGCAAATAAGATTTAAAAGGGGCTGATACAGGAGCACGATCTGTAATTCTTGAATATGTTAGTTTCGTTTAGTTCTCTATTTCATGGAAACATGAACCAAATAAGTTCATGCTACAAAGCATTTAGATTCCAAGTAGTATATATATAAGATTTGTAGAATGTCTCAGAGAGTAAGTCATTTTATCAGTATATACAAATTGGAACAAGTAATACGATAACTAGAAATTTTTGGATCTAATAAATAAGCTATCAATCAGAAATATGGAAGAAAAGAAAACATAGTGGACAGTGAATTTGAAAAATGAGAACAATTATTGCCTCTTCTAAACGTGTGTTAGAGATAGCCATCCAGGAGCTAGAGTGTGTGATTATCTTCGCTAGCAGAACCTTAACATCAGGGAAATGAGAGTACTTTTTCAATATGCATGGTGAAAATTATTTTTCAGAATTTGTTATATAATAACACAAGTTGCTTTAGATTAAAACAACTCGTTATTTTTTATAATAATTTCTGAACACATTTATGAGATTATCTGGTTCTGCCCTAAGTGATATGATCATCAGTAATCGTAGTCTTTTGATGAGGGGCTTGGATTCTCACATCATATTAGCAATTGAGTTCCTTCAAACTATTCAGTAGGATCAAATTGTTCAATTCATTGCGCACTTATTGCAAATACAAATGAGTATATACGGATTATGGAATTAATTTTACCCATCATTTCATCATTGCCGTTCAATGGATCAAAGTTATCTACAAGAAATATGAGAGAAAAGGAAACATAGTGGACAGTGAATTCAAAAAATGAGATCAATTATTTCCTCTTCTAAACCTATGCTAGAGATACCCATCCAGGGGTTAAAGTGTGTGATTGTCTTTGCTAGCAGAACCTTAACACCAGGGAAAGGAAAGTACCCTTTCAATATGCATGGTGAAAATTATTTTTCAGAATTTGTTATATAATAACACAAGTTGCTTTAGATTAAACAAGTTTTTATGTTTTATAACAATTTCTGAACAAATTCCTCGCATTATCTGGTTCTTCCCTAGGTGATCTAATCATCAGTAATCTTAGTTTTTTTTATGAGGGGTTTGGATTCTCACATCATACTAGCAATTGGGTTTCTTCAAACTATTTAGTAGGATCAAATTGTTCAATTCTTTTCTCACTTACTGCAAATACAAATGAGAATATGGATTACGGAATTAATTGTACCCATCATTTCATCACAGCCGTTCAATGGATCAAAAGTACAAGGAACCATGGTGTAACCGATCCTGAGTTAAACCATCCGAGACAATACAACTAGGGGTTGAATCGATCTGAGACATAATACATATATTGGTCAAATTTGGTTGAGCTTGTTTGCACATGTCGTGTTCGTCCCAGACGTGAGCTTGGTTCAACGACAATTAAGGAATGGGATTAGTGTTCTTTGATTTCGGATTGGCTGAAAAGGGGTTTAATTGATTCAAAAGTGAGAAAATAGGTTTCAGGTTGGCTCAAAGAGATCTTTGCACTAGTACATTTATAGGTTTGCTTGGATTAAAATATGAGATTTTACAAAGACTTTGAGTTTGGTAAGAAAATGGGGAAGAGAGGGTAATTTGGGAAAAACGAGAGAGGAGGGAGAGGGTGAAAGGGGTCAAACGAGTAACAAGAAAGGGTTTGGGGTCAAAATCTTATTTTCAAAGCAAGTTCAGATGTGTATTTTGGGGAATCCAACTTCTAAAGTGAAAAAAGATCACTGAATCTTAATAACTTCTGAAGAGTATGAGCAGACTATACAAAAACTATTTCAACACCCTAAACAATAAATAGCACCTTGTGCATATACCTTAAGTTAAAAAAAAAAACCTTTTAATTAAATAAATTCATTCACAGTGCATTGTATTCATACAAATTGTTGGATAACAACGAACCTTGGAAATGATAACTCAGTGGGAGGTATCCTTTTGTTGGTGTACCCTCGACATGCTCAATAGAAGGATATGTTGTACTAGAGCTTCTGTCTGTGCTGTCTCTAAAATGCAACGACAATGTCATCAATTGAATCCTCCCATGAATCGACTGGCTTCAAGCTCTAGAAAGTAAGCACCATTAATGAAAACCTCTCTCAGAAGAATAAGGGCCCTCACTCAGATGAGCACATCATGGCACTATTTAGGTTGAAAAGTTATGATCTATATCATGAGCTTAATTTCTATATTATTTATTGTAGGGGATCCCAAGTGTATTGAGTTACCCCTTCAGCTTGACTGCAGTATTAACCGAATTTTTCAACTTGGAGAGTTTCCAAAAGGACCAAGAGAAAGAAGAACTAATTTATTATTGAAAAATATCATCTAATAATTGCTTTTTGCTCTAGGTATTATTAAATGAATACCAAATATATACCTTCTGTACTTTGTCTAAACTTTCCATATGTGCTATTTTCAACTTCCTTCATCCTCTTCCCTATTAACAAGACGAAAATGAATTGAGTTCTAGGAAGATGTAAATTGTATTGATCATTCTCTGTGATACATGATTTATACACAAGACAACTTATACAAGGAAAGAATAAGAGATCGGGTAATAACGCACCTAAAGATGGGAAAATATACAAGACATTCAAATAAAGGAAACACATTCCCATAATCCCATAATCTGCTGAAGTAGTTCCGAAAATAACGGTTGACTAAGGAACTTTTCTATTATGCCCCCGCAAGGTGGTGCTCCTATTAGAGACACCGATCTTGGATCGAAGTAGAGAGAAGCGAGCCTTAGCCAGTGGCTTGGTGAGAAGGTCAGCAAGTTGGTTGTGGGTGGAAACATGAGAAACTTAGAGAGACCCAGCAGCAACTTGATCCCGAACAAACTGATAGTAGAGAGCAAGATGTTTCATGCGAGAGTGGAAAACGGGATTGGCACATAAGTAGGTGGCACCAATGTTATAACAAAGAAGCCGTGGGACAGCAGGCAAGGTGATGCCAAGTTCAGTGAGTAGATTTTTAATCCAAGTAACCTCAGCAGCAGTTGAGGCAACAGAGCGATACTCGACTTCAATGGAGGACCGAGCAATTGTCCATTACTTTTTAGAGCACTAAGAGATAGGATTCGAGCTAAGGATAATAACATAGGCAGAAAAGGAGGTCCAGTCATCACAATTGCCGGTCTAATCGGCATTAGAGTAAGCAACAAGATGAAGTGACTATGAACGCTGTAAGACAAGACCATGGTGAATTGTATGTTTGAGGTACCAAAGCAACCTTTTAGCAGCTGTCCAATGCGTTTGTGTGGGACAATGCATGAACTGTGCAAGTTTGTTCATAGCATAAGCAACATCTGGACGTGTGAGGGAGAGGTATTGCATGCCGCCTATGAGGTTGCGGAACTCAGTGTCATCGGCTGGTGGTGAATTATCATCAAGCTGCAAGGTGGTGGTGGTACTAAGTGGCGTGACAGTGTCCTTCATGCCATCAAGATGGAAACATTGAAGAAGATCCCCGAATATATTTGTGTTGAGAAAGGAAGAGACCATCAGAGGTGGGAATGACCTCAATGCTGAGGAAATAATGAAGAGGGCCTAAATCCTTAATAGAGAAGCGGCGAGCAAGAGAGGCAATAATTGCTTGGACTAGTTTGGAAGAGTTGCTGGTAATCAACAAATCGTCTATATAAACAAAAAAATTAAACTTGGTGAGAGTTGTTAGAGTAAACAAAAAGCAAGGTATCCAACTTGGAACTGACAAATCCAAGTGAGAGGATGAGATTCTTCAGTTCTTGGAACCAAGCACATGGTGCCTATTTCAACCCATAGAGCGATTTGTGTAAGCGGCAGACATGAGTAGGTTGAGTATCATCAAGGAAGCCTGGTGGCTGAGCCATATAAACCTCCTCTGTAAGATGGTCGTGTATGAAGGCATCGTTCACATCAAGTTGATGAACAAGCCAACCACGGGAAAGAGCAATTGAGAGTACAAGGCGAGTGGTTGTCGGCTTGATCACAGGACTGAAAGTCTCATGATAATTGAGGCCAGGACGTTGATGTAAGTCTTTAGCAACAAGTCGAGCCTTGTAACTAGCAACACTGCCATCGGGATGCCGTTTGACACGGAAAACCCACTTGCTCCCAATAACATTCTCAACGGTTTTGCGAGGGACCAACTCCCAGGTATGATTCCCGATAAGAGCATTGAGTTCCTCACACGTAGCATCTCTCCATTTGGGATCTTTAATGGGTTGGGTAATAGTGGTTGGTTCAAGTGTTTGAGGAATGGGATACTTGGTGGCAGGATAGGAAAATTTGGTGAGTGGTTTAAAAACATTGTTCTTTGAGCGAGTGACCATGGAGTGAGTGTTTGAGGGATCGGTGGGGTTGGGAGGTATAATGGAGGTTGGTCGGTGCTTGGACTAGTTTTGGGAGCACTCTCGCTTGAGGAGAGAGAAGATCCAATGTCCATGGAGGAATTTTCCATATTGAGATCCTCAATTAATGGGACGCCCGATATTGGAGCAGAAAGTCTCGAAGTAGGAGATGAAGAAGATCCGGTTGGAGTTGCGATTTGAAGATCGCGAGATGAGGGGGAGTGATAAGGAGAATCACGTAACTGATGGGAGGAGGAGGACAAAGAATCTGGCCGAGAGTTTGGGGAAGGTTACGATATGAGGGGAATGGGCACAAAGTGATTTGTGGAGGTTGAGAAATTTTCGGGATTGGATGGATTATTATGACTAGAAGTGTTTATGGAAACAATATTTTCAGATCGGAGAGATTGAAGAGAAGGAGATAGAGAGGCCCATTTGGTGAGTGTGTGATCATTTATCTTATCAGAAGGGGAAAGGGTGGGTAAGGAGGGAAAGAAATCTTCAACAAATTGGACATGTCTCGGAAGGTAAAATTTTTGAGTAATAGGCTCAAAACAAATGTAGGAATTGTGAGTATTGGAATACCCAAGGAAAACACAAGACTTTGAACGCTGGTCAAGCTTATGGTTTGTGTAGGGACGAAGCCAAGGGCAGCATAGACAACCAAAAGTTTGTAATTTGAGAAAATTTGGTGGAGTATGAAATAGACTCTCGAAGGGTGATTTGTGATCAAGAATAGATGTAGGGAGCCGATTAATGAAATAAATAGTTGTTTTAAAAGCAAAGGACCAAAGTGACTATGGTAGTGAAGCACGATGAAGCAAAATGAGACCAGTTTCAACTATATGACGATGGCGACGTTCGGCAGAAGCAATGTGTTGGGAAGTATAGGGTGGTGAAATTAGATGTTGAATACCAGAATTTTCAATCATTGTTTTGAGACCCTGATATTCTTTGCCACCATCAAAGTAAAATGTCTTAATGGGTGTTTGGAAAAATTTCTCAACCATTGCCTTATACTTTGGAAAAAGAGAGAAAACATCGGATTTATGTGCTAATGGAAACAACCAAGAGTACTTTGTAAAAGGATAAAAAAAAAAATAACATAGTATGAATAACCATCCATTGAACAAATGGGGGATGGCACCCATACATCTATGTAAAGAAGATCTAATGGTCCATGACTTTTTAAAGTAAAAACACTGAAAGGTAAATGATGCCATTTATTACATTGACATGAATCACAAAAAGTAAACTTAGACTGACTTGATTGAATTGGCAATTTAAAGGAAGAAAGGACATGACTAAGGACTTTAGAAGATGGGTGGCCGAGTCGATCATGCCAAAGATCAATAGAAGTCTTAACACCAACACAAGCTTGTTTGACTACTAACTCGGAATCGCTCCGGCTTGGCCATTCATAGACATTATTCCTGCTCTGCCCATGTTCGAGAAGTGCCTTCGTAGCTAGATCCTTCACACAAAAGGAGGAAACGAAAAACTCAATAGATGATCGATTTGTCTTACAAAACTGTGAAGCAGAAATTAGATTCTGATGCATAGAGGGAATGCATAAGACATTTGAAAGGGAAAAAGTGCTAAAGGGAGTTGAGAATTTAGATGAGCCAGTGTGAGTGATACTCAAACCTGTACCGTCACCAATGATGATATCATCACGTCCTTCTTAAGGTTGGCGAGGGGAGAGATTGTTGAAATCAAATGTGACATGATGAGATGCCCCTGAATCAAGTAACCAGTTTGAAGCCGACCCTCCTCCACTTGTTGTAGTGGGATTAGCCGTGGGTTACTGCATTAGTCATTTGGCAGTGCAACAAACACAAGCAGTATGGCCTCTTTTGTCACAAAATTGACAGATGACATTGGTATAGGGGTTCTTGTTGGAGTTGTTATTTCCGGTGTTGCTATTGTTATCGGGATTGCTTCACTGGTTCTTTTGGCACTGGCCTTGACCATTACCAAAGAACTGATTGCTGTGATACGACTGGTTATTTTTCTTTCCTTGATTTCCATTCTTGGGCTAAGAGAACTGTGCGACCCTGGTAGTAAGGGAGCCATTGTTGCGACTCTCTTCATGGTTGAGATAAGATTCGTCATCAACGAGTTTGTCATGAAGTTCTTCAAAACTGATGATAGTATCTCGTGCTCTCACTACGGTGGCGATCTCTTTGAACTCAGTACCAAGACCATGGAGAGCATGGTTGACCAGATGCGAGTTCGATACAGGTTGATCAATCATGGCTAAGTCATCTGTAATACCACATATTGTGCCAAGATAGTCAGCCACAGATTGAGTTCCACGGCTGATGTTGGTGAGGCATTCAGTCAGTCTCATGGTGCGAGAAGAAGATGCATTGGCATATAGTTTTGCAAGACGATCCCACACTTCAGTCGAGCTCTTGGCAGAAGTGGATCATGGCAGGACTTGTTCGGACAGTGAGGAGATGATTGATAAGTGGGTAGCACTTGCACCTCTAAGCTTATTATTCATGATTATTAGTCCTAGAGTGGTGTTTAAACGAATGAATTAATGCAGGTTTGAGAGTGTTCGAGAAAATTCAGATTAAAATCGGGTCAGATCAAGCTCAAAAAGATCAAAATCAGAAAATAAAAAAAGAAGAATAGCCCAGCGGCCAAGGCCGCCGACCAAACCCGGTTCATCCCATTGCGTCATGAGTCAAATGTCTAATTCGTTTTGAATAGGGTATCTTTAGCATTCTCCAAACGAAGAGGCAAGGACCGAATTGGCATTTCTTGAGAAAACCAAAGAGGACCGATTTGGACAAGGGCAGGAAACCGAATTGGAAAGAGGGCAAGAACCGAATTGGAAGGAAGAGAAAAAAATCGAAATGGAGGACCAATTTGGAAGAAAGGGGAGGAACTCGATTTTGGAAAGAAGGGCAGATCGTGAGTGAGCTTAAGGGGAGATCGTGAGTGAGCTTAGGGCCGGATCGTCTGTTGTGAAAGGTTCTAGGGTTGTGGAGCGTTTGGAGAAGATCTTCTCTTGTAGAAGAACGACTTTGGGATTTTGGAGAAAAATGCAGAGAAGAGGAAAGATGCCGAGGAGCGTTCTTGCGAAGCATGTGGACCGTCATCGTCATGGGAACTTCGTCTCCTTCAACATCCATGAGCGGCTAAACACCATTCTATGGTTTCAATGAAACCCTAGCCAAGTAACTTTGGGATTTTATCAGTTTTATTTAGAGTTTTTGGTATTTGTGTATTGATTGCATAGTCTAGAGGATTGTTTCATTAAACAATTGATTCTATAGTTTTAGTTAATTTCCTTAGAAATTGGCATTCGAACACTTTCAATTCTTATAGCTTTGTTTGTGATGATTATGCAATGGTTTTATTGGAATGTGAAATTAATTTTTAGATAATCCATGCTTAGAGAAGGAAAGTTGTTTTACAACCCTAGTTTAGTGTGTACAACTTGTGCTAATTGAAGATGGATTATGCTAGGAGTTAATCTCCATTATCATTCTTGTGATTGGTGAGACTTGTAGTCAAAATTCAATTAGGTGTACAGACTTATCAAACCCTCTAGGTTAAATTGGTTGCCCAAAGTTAGGAGGTTAGTGGTGGATTTGAATCCCTAGACTTTTCCTATTGAACCCACTTTTCATATATAATTAATTGCATTTAGTTTTCTTTATTTAGTTAATTCTTGGTTTTAAATAATCAACCAATCTTTTCTTGAACTAATTAGAAGTTAAGTAGTTTAATTAAGTCAATTGTCTCAATCCCTTGGGTACGATACCCTTATACTTTCCAAGCTACAATCGAAATCGTGCACATGCGAGGTGTTCTCATTTGGAAGCATCAAGTTTTTGGTGCCATTGCCGGGGATTGTTTGTACGGTTGCTAATATTGAAAAATTTGGCTTCCAAATTAGTTCCTAGCTTCGTTTTATTTTATTTTATTCTTTTTATTCTGTCGTAATTTTTATTTCTTTTGTAGGTTTTCTTTTAACTTCTTTGCATTAGCAGCTCAAGTTGGTCTTAAGGAACGATTGAAGCACGCTATAAGAGGTAAGCCATTGCCAAGTTGGTCTTAAGGAACGATTGAAATTCCTCGACTTTACACACACTCGAGCACTTCCCACAATGGATCCACTCACTGCAACAGTGGCCGAAGAAGAGGAAGTACCAAAAAACCTTGGGGATCACTATACTCCAACCACTTTCACCTCACCATCGTGCATTAGACTACCTAATGTCATTGCCAATCATTTTGAAATCAAGGCGAGCACTATCCAAATGCTCCCCTCCTTTTATGGTTTGGCTCAAGAGGACCCTTACAAGCACTTGAATGAGTTTTTAGAGATTTATACCACTTTCAAGTTGCCCAATTTCACGGATACTACCGTACACTTACGACTCTTCCCATCCTCACTTAAAGATAAGGCCAAGTATTGGCTTTGTTCCTTGGAACTTAACACAATCACAACATGGCCACAGATGCAACAAGGGTTCCTAAAAAGTATTTCCCCATAGGAAAGACTAATCAAAGTAGGCGGGATATTACTAGCTTCGTTGAACAAGGGGGAGAGCTTTTCCACGAGAGTTGGGAAAGCTTGAAGGACCTTCTTAGGAAGTGTCCACATCATGGTGTTCCCAAATGGCAACTAGTCCAATGCTTTTATGATGGTCTAACTAAGACAAATAGGCAAATGGTTGATGCATCATGTGGTGAAACTTTCTTGAAAATGAATGAGGACCAAGCTTGAGAACCTAAGTGATAATTCATTGCAACATGTCACATCTTGTAGGCATGAAACACCTCCCAATGATCCCAAAAGAGGTGGCATTTATGAGGTTAACCATACCTCTTACTTGGAGGCGAAGGTAGATGCATTGACCAAGTCAATTCACAGTTTCATGCATATAGGTCAAGCGTCACCATCTCCCTCACCTACAAGTGCAGCTCATGAGTCATATGCTATATGTTTGAGTGTTTCTCATTCTATTGGTGATTTCCCTGCTGCACCTTTGTATCCTGACCTTGTCCAAGAGCAACTTAATATGGCTCAATCGTTTCCCCATCCCATGAATAACCCTTATTCCAACACCTACAATCCGGGATGGCGGAATCATTCCATTTTTTCTTGGACACAAGGTTTGAAGCAAACAAATGCATAAGCACCAAGGCCTAATTTCCAAAATACTTCCAATTTTAGGCCACAACAATCTTTTGCACCCCAAGCATCACCATCTAGGGTCTCAACATTTGAGGATAAAGTTTTTTCATACCTTCAAGCACAAGATACCAAGTTGACAAACTTTATCCAAAATCAAGAGGCTATTAATAAATCACATGAGCAAATGCTACACTCACACACTCAATCCATCTCAAAACTTGAGACCCAAATTGGTCAAATAGCTACCACTCTTGGTAGGAGAGATGAAAGGAGGCTTCCGAGCCAACGAGTGGTCAACCCTAAAGGCCAATATGAAATTGAGGGTGTTGACCCCAATTATGCTCAGGTTCAAGCCATAACAACCCTTAAGAGTGGGAAGACCATAGATAACAATGTAGGGGTGAGAGGAAACAAAGACAACGGGGTTGTAGAAGCATTAAGGAAGGAGAGAGTTAAACTAAGTGAGAGTCCTAGCAAGGACTCCACACCTCTCAAAACCATACTTAATGGGCCCATTCTTGCAACATTTCACATGCCGAGGGCACCATTTCCACAAGCACTTCAAAGCACAAGTCCCTTTGATAAGAAAAACTAGGTTGAGAAAATGATTGAAACTTTTAAACAAGTGAAGAACAATCTTCCCTTGTTGGATGCAATCCAACAAATCCTAGCTTATGCCAAGTTCTTGAAAGACCTGTGTACCTAAAAGAGAAAGTCTAGGACACATCTCACAAAGAAGGTCTTCTTAACCGAGCAAGTGAGCTCAATCTTAAAGCACACCCCTCCCAAATTCAAGGATCCTGGTTAACCTACCATTTCATGCATTATTGGTGACCATTTCATCGAAAGGGCACTCCTTGACTTAGGGGCGAGTTTAAATCTTTTTACATACTCGGTGTATGAGAAGTTGGGTATGGGGGAATTGCAACCCACCATGGTTACTCTTCAGCTTGCGGATAGATCCGTAAGAGTACCATGTGGGGTAATTGAGGATGTTTTAATTAAGGTCGATAATTTTACTTTCCCGTGGATTTCATAGTCCTAGACATGGAATCCACCCCGAATCCTAGGCATGAGATTCTCGTAATTCTTGGTCGTCCTTTCTTGGCTACGGCCAACGCATCCATTAATTGTAGGACTAGGGTGATGAATGTCTCTTTTGGGAACATGAAGGTTCGACTAAATATTTTCAATACTTCAAATCAACCTTGTGGGGAAAATGAGCTTGAGTGCTTTGCTA
>JAUPMG010125034.1:0-11651 GCA_031762675.1 Pachysandra terminalis | reverse complement strand
TTTTTTTAAAAAAACTTGTTTTAAACGTTTTTTTGGCTTACATAACATTTTAAACGGAGTTTTAAACGTTTATACAATAAAACGCGTTTTTTTCAAAACAAACGCCGTTTTAAACGGCGTTTTGCTAACAATAGTGTAGACACACTCTTGTGATCTTTAGGTTATTTCTATTGATTTTTCATTTGGCAAAGGTTTGATGGTGATCTGATCTTCCATTGGGCGAAGATTTAAGCATTAAACCCGATATTGTGAAAGCAATGTGGGCTTTTCGATTAAAAAACCCTAATAAACCTGTATTTAAATGCGCTTTATTAATGTTTTAATAATATTTGATATTACAATTAACTACAAAGTGGAACTGTTTGCTTGTTCAGATATGAAATAGTAAGGAACACTCCAATATGTTGGCGAAGACCATAGCAATTAGCATGACATCAAACAGGCAGACCCGTATCATGGGTTTTCACTCAGTTTTCAATCTAAGAATCTATTTGGCTGTTCTTGTGCGAAATAAGGCATATTCGCCTTAGAAATTGTTGGGAGAAAATAATTTGTTTACAAAGAATAATCCCAACAATGAACAACAGAGAGAGTGGTTTGATCAAAACTTAAAGAGGCATTACTATTTTGTTTTATGCATCTTACCTGTTTAAAACAGGGTTTTAAACCTCTGCTGTAAAAGTTGGTATATTTGATCATGAAGATGTCACAATCCCACCTAATTAAATTAGAGAAGAAAACATCATTATGAAATATTCTATTGAGCAAATATAGACAAAGCCAAGAGCAAAATCTTGACTAATAAAGAGAAAACTGAATAATGGACTAAACCTCTGCTGTAAAAGTTGGTATATTTGAACATGTCACAATCCCACCTAATTAAATTAGACAAGGAAACATCATTATGAAATATTCTACTCAGCAAAATATAGCCAAAGCCAATAGCAAAATCTTGACTGAATAATGAAAAACAGTAAATGCATAAATAGAAGATCGGTAAATAATAATTTTTTAATTTTTCTCTCAAAAGAATCTCTTAGTTCAGTCATAAGGCATGGCTGTCAGGAATGTGATTGAGCATTGAGACTTTTGAGTTTTGATGATTTTTACACAAGTTTAATATATATTTAACGATTGTCTTTCCTTTTTGTTAAACTTGGACTGCATTATTGTTGTCTTCCAAGTGGCTCACATTACGTAGTAACAAGGTTTACGGTGTCGATGTCGTGAATTTATTTTGGCGATATGAAGGAAAAGTGAGAAAATAAAAATAAATCTTAGATTTTTGATAAATTTTGTCCCAAATTTTAAATATGTCAAATTAAGGCCTAAATGCATCCAAATGTATCAAAAAATGCAAAAACAAATGCCTACATATTAGAAGTCATTACACGAGGGGTTAACTTAAAAGTGAATGTAAGTCAATTAAAAGATATATAAAACTAGAAATCAAGTGATATATCTATGAGGGTGAAAAGAGAAATATGAGAGAAATGATGGAAAAATCTAAAAAAATGTAGAATTTTTGATGAGTTTTTCTCTCAAGTTTTAAACAACTTAAGTGTCTAAATACATCATAATACATTAAAAAATACAAAAACAAATATCTAACATTTTTTTAATTTTTAAAAAAAAAGTTCAAAAAACTGAGAATTCCCCCCATGTCACTGACTTGTTGCCGATGTCGCTCATGTCGCCGCAAAACGACACATAATCGATATGTCGTGTCGCCCATATCAAAAATGGCGACATGTCGCCGACATTGCATTCCTTGCATAGTAATATGTTAAAATTTGAAGCATTGTATCAATCTGAAAATGGAACGAGTCATCAGCAAGTTGATCAACCGCTCAATAGAGTTATCATAGTAGATGTTATACTTGCACAAAAAAGATGGAAAGAATGGAACCCAAAAAAAAAAAAAATACAAATATTTCTGAACCTACAAAATGAATGGAAATAGAAAACCAGTGATGAACATAACAGCATCCACGGTTGTTGTGCAAATTTTTCTTGACAGTATGAACCTAACAACTGGGAAGAAACTTCTTTAGGAAGCTTAAAATTCTCAGGAAGTACAGAAAAGCAGCTCCAGCTATCTTGGTACCAATACTTGGCATTTTACATTTCCATTATCCCCAAAAGATACAAAATGAATACAAGTAGAAGACCATTGGTAAATATAAGAGGGCAACCAAAAGGAATGTCATGGTGATGGCATATGACTATACAAGCTTTCATCCTTCGAAAATATGGGATAGTATTCCCGTCAATCCTTTAATAAAAGGCAATAAGAATTTTGAATAAAAGTTCAACCCAAATATCTTCTGCATTGGCAAACACTTGACGAGAAAATTTAACAAGCCCACATCGAAAATAGAAACAAATCAACGAATTCTGCAAGAAAACATCGTTACCCAAGTTAGCTCTTCCCCAACAGACATTGAATCTTATTCAGTTGATATAGCATATGGGGTGCCTCTACCCATTAAAACTAATAAGACATTACCAACTTCTCATTAAGTTGATATAGCATATCAATACACAATTGAAAGGAAATTATAAAAATAAAATAAAAATGTAGTGTTATTATTTAACCTCGATTTCGTGACATAATCAATAGAAGAAGTTGAGATAACACATACTTTTTTAGTTTTTCAACCTCATATATTGGCTATAGCTTTAATCAAATTAAATATAACTCAATCTCTATTAATGTTCCAAAACCTTTTAAGTACAATGTCACAATTACCTATATGCTTGAGTCACCATTATTAAAATTCTAGATCTCTGAGTGAGAATTTTTATCACCTCCTTGCAGGAAAAAAAAAAAAGAAAAAAAGTGTAAAAGGTTAAACAAATAGTGGAGCAACGACCACAACATTATCCATTAATTTCATGTGGAATACAGCTTTACCAAGTAGGTTCTCCCTTTAAAGCAGGGTCTTCGTTCCGCTGCATCTCAAATTAATATATATTCAACAGTCTTGACCAAGTAGGTTCTCCCTCTAATTTCATGTAGAATGTAGACATATAATATATATTCAGCAATCTTTATTGTCCTAAGACCAATCCCTAAACTTCACAATTCAACAAATTAACGTTTGTTAATCTTACGTGTGCGGAAGAAAAAGTCACATGTCACTTTTGTCAACTGTCTTTGTTAATCTTACACGTGCGGAAAAAAAAGCCATGCATCTTTTTTATACATGTGTCGATCGTCATTTTATCCGTATGCCATTGTGACGTGTGTGTTACTATTTTGAAAGAAAAAGTTTTTCAAAGGCAAAACGGGAATAAAAAAAATCTTTGTTTAAAGGATAAAATGGGAATAAAAACTCGAGTTTTTGTCGTAAGCGTACGATGAAAAAGAGGAGTACCAAGAGAGGTGGTTCTCCCCTTTTTATTACAGAGAATGGTTTTTGCAATATAGTACAAAACCTTAAAAGGTCCAAGTAGAATATTACAAATATAAAAGTATATCTGTAATTGATGAAAATATATAAAACAAACTAGATATTTACTTTTTAGGAAAGTAAATAGAGGATAAAATAGAAAAATATATTGATAGATTCTTTGTAAATAAGTAATAAAGTAAGGATAAAAGTAGAAAATAAAAATCAAACAATCAAACAGAAAGTAAATAAAGGGTAAAATAGAAAAATACATGATTGATTGATTTTGTAACTAAGTTATATAAATATAATAAATATGAAAGGATAATTCTATTATTTTAAAAGTTTCGCTTAAATTTAAAACGTTATTAACCATTAACTGCTTTCTACAAACACAATTTTTAGAAGCAGTCCACCTCGGCATCACCGAAATGGACTTTCTCAAGAAACACTTTCATCCAAAAAAGCGTTCAAAAACATCGACAAATGGGGCCTTAATCTTCTCTTTTATTCTCCTGCGGTAGTGGGCTCTGTAGGGATATAAAGGTCAATAAAAAAAGTAAAGCGATCTATCTACAGGTGATAGTCAAAAAATTGAAAACTCCTTTTGATTATTTATGGCAATTTCATCATATCGGTATCTTTTGAAAGCTAATCCAGTTAGCCGGCGGCGATCTTATCCCGGCTGCTTGTGTTACGAATGGTCCCACCAGGGATTAGGCAGTGCGGTCCAGTTAACACATCGGATTCCCCCCTTAGGATCTCCTAGCTTCAGACTCGTCCACGTCACTTCCATTCTGTGGGACCCAGCTCGGTGGTTTACGGAAAGTGCAGACGTGGAACTTTCCCGGGTATTGTGTGACGTCGATGTCGTGAAAGGAGAGGTGCTAGTCGCTACCAATCCAGCTGGAGATACCGCGTGTTGATATCCCGGTGGTTAATTTTCGAGAATTTGGACAGGAGGAGTAGGGAGGGAGATGGTGGGAAAGCCTTTGACTGAAGGTCCACTAAATAGTTAGTCGTTAAAAGGCCGACATGATGGCCTTCACAAATCCATTCATGTTATATAATATAAGATTAAAATATATTCAGTTAAAAAAAAATATACATAAATACTCCCTAAAAATAAGGAGAGTTATTATTCTCTTATCGTATTATTTTTATTTAATAATTTTCACATTATTAAATAATAATAATAATATATAAAAAATTGTCTCTTTTGAAAATCAGTCTCTCTTTAATGGTTATTCTTATTTACGTTTCAGTACTGCACATGCCACTCTCCAGTAAATTTTATATAATTAATTTGTGTATAAGTTATAAAGAACAAAATAAAATGTTATATAATAATGTATATAAATTAGAAGAGTCTAGTTAGTGAAGGAAAGGTCAATGTCTCCATCAAAATGCTAGAAGGTAGGACTTTGTTATTTTCAAATGAGAAAGAGAAGTGTTTGAATATTATACTAAATCTCAAGGGAAGTTTGTAGAATTTATCTTAAAATTAAATTGATTAATTTTTAATTAATTAATAGTTTTTGACAACTAATTAATCATTGTTGGTATATATGTGAAGAAAAAGAACAATATTATTGTGAAACCTATTTTTGTTGCTGTCACATTAAATAAATTCTATTACACCTTTCTTGAATGAAAATATCTTTATTAGAAACATAAAAAATATCTTTATTAGAAACATCAATAATAACATGGTAGTAACCAAAATTGGTTTATCAATACCATCAAGAGAAGAAAATTTGTGAATTATTTATCTGGATTTTCTCAGGATATTTGCATCTTTTTTTTTTGTTTGTTTGATAACAGGAGTGTCCGGGCCAGCTTACGCGCAGCACCACGACTAATCCCTGGAGCCATGAAGTTAACGACCGGGTAAGCCTCCAGTGGCCCCAAGTGAAACAAACTCACGCCTCATTCCTTCTTACCCAATTTGTCTTTCCTAGGTCACTCTGGTTGGAAAGATGAAAGATTTTCCCTGGAGTTTCTTCTTAATTAATGGTCGGAGATGGCTCAGCCACGCCTGGTGCCACAAAAGACCTGGTATTTCATGAGGCACCAGCTACAAGCCATTGGGGCAACCCACTCAGAGTTAGATACTCTCTTGCATAAACCATGATGAATTCAAAGAGAGAGAGAGAGAGAGCGAGAGAGAGAGAGAGCACCATAATAATGAGGTTCGGCTTAATTAGTCTAATCTTATGGAGAATACTCACACACAGTTGCCATCTAGAGATGGAGCATAATAAAAAACCCGTGCGAGAGAATCACGGTGTCTAATTATCTCGAATAGACCAGTATAAAGAATAGCACAGGCAAGTATAGAGTCCTGTTTTGGGAAAAAAAATTCCAAAGAGATATAGTAAGATATGTTTCACAAATTCGATTTTGTCACATCATTACTGTAACAACTAAACCGCATTGCGAGGAAAAAAAATTTATGCCCAGGTGGGGTAATACCATACACAATGATTTTTTGCCACACAAATTAATGGCATAAAACACTCCAATTAAGGTAGAAGCCAATTTTGGGTTAATATGTCTTCTACGATTTTAGATTTAGATTGCTATGTGGCAGAAAATCATTGGGTGCGATATTACCTCACCAGGGCATAGAAATTTTTTACACATTGTGAACATTAATTTGTAAGAATTTTAGTGCCCAAAAATTTGCAGTAATTCAAGAAATTCACATACAATGGAGAGTAAATAACTGGAAATATGTGGAAAACAGCAAGGAAAATGCAAACCCTCCGCCCCCCATATTTTTGGTTCAAGTGATCTTTAACCAACACATATTTTTGTTTCGTTAAAAAATTAACAGCAAGTTTTTTAATTAGATTTTAAGGAGAATAAGTTGTTTCATTTTAAGTAACATCGTGACACTTTTTCTTGAAAAATGATCCTATCGTACTTCAGAGAATCTGCTCCTTTTTTTTTTTTATTGGGACTATGACCATTAATTAGATTCTTTATTTTACGTGTTAACCTTCAAACTTGTACTCTCGCAAGCCAAACAATACAAAGCTACATCCATATGTTGTCTGGTTCACATCATGCTCTCCTATAATAAGCTAATTACCAAATCTCTAAACCGAGCTAATTCATCCCAATGCTTTGTGGAATCTAATCATATATATATATATATATATAGAGAGAGAGAGAGAGAAACCAGTTCATCCCAATGCCTTGTAGAATCTAATCATATATATATATATAGATAGATAGATAGAGAGAGTAGTTCATCCCAATGCCTTGTGGAACCTAATGACAAATGAGATAGAGAGAGTAGGTCATCCCAATGCTTTGTGGAACTTAATGACAAATGAGATAGAGAGAGAGAGTAGTTCATCATCCCAATGCTTTGTGGAATGTAATGAAACGTGAGAGTAGAGAGAGAAGGTGGAATTCTGATCTGCACGGAAGCCATGTCCTTGTAAGATTACACACATAGTAATGTTGGTCCGTGTCCCCCAATTATTCGTTCCTAGTCCACTTTCCACTCTTTCAGTACTTCAAACTTTCTATTGGTTTGCTCTTATTTAGCATTGTTTTTTCTCCTTTGAACGTGAACACTCATGCAGACTTACTGCAATTCGATCTACGTTCAAATCCACCTTACACGTATCACACTGTCTTCTTTGCTTTCGAGACGTGTCCGACATCGAAGTGACTCTTTCTATCTCCACGTGAAAAAGAAAATCTTTAGAGGATATCTTCTCTTTTTCGTGTTTGTATATAGGTGTCCATCACTTAGAAACCGTATCAGCTGATGGAATACTGTGTAATACAGCATCTTATGTGTATATCTGTTACTGTTGTTTCTGAGCATTAGATTGGAGATCAAACCCTGTCAATTCATCATCTTCAGTATTGCTTTGTCGTTTTCTCACAACACATGCATGAACTTAGATTTAGATATACATGGTTAGGTTCCCGTCCAGTATTGCGGCGAATCGATCATTTGATAAGGTGATGGGCCTGATGGCTGCGATATAAAATATATTGACACGGATTTATAATTTTATATATAAAACGAGCTGAGCCTATCGAAGCTCGGTTCAAGCTCATTAAGGTAATGAGTTTTTTTTTTAAGCTCAAGTTCGGCTCGTTGACAGCCTTCCTCTTGAGACCCGTCTTTTCTGGCTTCCCATCCTCTACAACGGAGTGGCTGCAGCAATATTTATAGCGTAATTTAAAAGACGCTACGTGTAATTGACCGTCACCAATCAAGGAAGAAGTTTGAATAAAAATAAAAGTGAGTTTCAAGTTCATAAATCTCTTAAGGTATTAGAAATGTCAGTCACCCACTCACCCTTTTTAGTGAGGCGGTACTGTCCACATAACTTTCTCTCAATAGTACTATAATAAGATTAGCTATAACCATCCCACTGTAGAGCCCCCACCAGATCAACACAAGCATGCATGCATGCATGCATGCAACCAAAGTTGCCTGCAGTCATGTTTGATAAACCCTAACATGGATTCAATCTGTTCTCAATCTTCTTCTTTTTTAAGAAAACAATACTAATTTTAGTTTAGGTCAACCACGTAACTTCCAATTTTCTTCCTTCCAGTCCACACAACTGTTGCAAGTCAAAAAGATTTATACTACTTTGCAGCGAACGAAAGAAAGAGACGAAAGGTAAGAAGTGAGAAACCATCACTCCCAACTCTTATCCTCTTCATTAATTACCACCGTATACTGGGCAGAGTAGGAATCTCTCTTCTCGTCTTGGAAAAGGAAGATATTTTTTACTGAGAACTTATTCGGTATCTCGCGAGCTACCATCTTTAAGTTGTATATCAGGTTCTATCCCATGGATTCATAATGTCCAAGTGCATGATACAAATCAATCAAAGAAGCGAAATGGGTACAGTCCAGGACGAAAGAGAGAGGGCGAAGAAGTTCATAAGCTTTTCAAAGATCTGGATTTATCCATCCAAATATATAATATCTAAAAGATACCAAATTCATCATCTAAATTTAGCCATGCAGGAGATAGAATATATTCATCAGTCTTTCCCTGTTTTTGGAACATACGGCAGCCTAACCCACTCAATGCAATCCTGATCTTCATGACCAATACAAAAAAGTGTGTGGGTGTGCGTGTATGTGTCTCTCTCTCTGCATGCGCGTGTGTGTGTGAGAGGAGATATTATTCGGTCAAGATGATGATATGTGTGGGTGAGATTGAGATCACTACTACTCTGCAGGAGTCTGGACCTTTGAAATCATCATAAAGAGATTTTAGATTTGTACGGATCCACTTTTCACAGTTTATCTATGGAGATTACAGCTGGAAGAAGGATCTTGAAAGTTGAAAGCGCTTGAATTATTGGGTGGAAAATCTTGTAAGATGGAATCTACATGATCAATCTGGTGTCTCTGGTCCATATATGTTACTGACAACTCATACAGCTTCCCACTCAGAAACCATTGGGTCCCACCAACCACATGTTGCCTCTCTCATTTGCCCTTGCCCATGGCCATGGATGAATACTTGTTGTTGCAGCTTGGAAGATAGATTATTCTCCTAATTACTCAATAATGCCCTAGTTTAAGAAAGAGCATTTCATCTGCGGTGGAGTGCGCTTGTACTCTATATTGAAATGCTTGTACTTCATGCTTAAATGTTTGTATTCGAGTCTATCAATTGAACGCGTGGCAAAAATCCGCACATGCTCCAACCAATAGCCAAGTTTCATGGATCAAACGAAATTATCTTAGTTTAGGACTCTTGTCATCAATAGCAGTGTTTTAAAACTCTCGAATAACACAAAAAACTCAATCAGGTTACTCCGATAAAAAGGTTATTCTGCTGGTTAACTCGTCCAAAAGACTAGAGCGCAATTAACCACTTGGTCACTAGAAAATTCGATCGAATTTTCCATTGACTCGACTTATTAACTAGGTTATGGATCAAATTATCCTTTTAAGTAATAATCTCTAATATAAAAACATATTTTCTTAGTTATGGGAATCTAACACATCTAAGATCTTGAGACTCTAAACAACCTTCAACAGATTTGAATGAATCTCAAGACTTAATCGAAAATGATACAAAGTTGAGCACGATGAAGATAGAGATTGTAAACCGTGAGTAATTTTTCTTTTATTCTTTTTTCTTTTGTGTTTCAACGAATAATGCTTGATGTGTTAGACTTTTCAGTATTTTTTATGATTCTTTTCTATATTTTTTAATTCTTATTACATTTGATATATTTTTAAAATATTAATATATTTTTGTAATGACCAAGTGATAACTAGGCCGAGTTACTCAGATAGGTATACTCCCGAGGTACTAGCACTATCCGAGTTCATTTTCACTGGTCTCTAAATCCAAAGGAAGAACTATAAGTTATAACCCTAATTCATTATTTAGTATGAACTCGTCGTGTTTAGTACTTTCGTGTTCTTTCTTAGTACTCATATAAAGGGTTCGTCCATACATACCGATCAATGGTTGAATGAATTATTGTTAGAGATAATGGCTCATATTCATTTAGTCTCTAAATCCAAGGAGAGGAATATAAGTTGCAACTCTAATTCATTATTTAGTATACTTGGAACTTCTTCTTTCTCGTGGAGCGTAAGTTTTGTTGAAGAGCGTATATCTGTGTGATTTATTTTGATTTTTGTTTTACTGTATATATTATTATATATACAATAAAACAAATGTTAATAGTTAAGGATCTTTTCTTAACATAAAGTTATTAAAATGACACCCCCACTTAATACATTCTGTGAGTCCCTGCAAGTACCTACTGAAAGCTGCTCTTCTGCTTTCAAAATCTCGTTTTTCTTCGTCTCGACATGCTTTGACTCAGGCAATGAACTGAACCAGTCATGAACTTCAAAATTCTATCTCTAACTCAATATTCCAATTGCTTTTTATCCTTTTTCATGTTTTTCTTCCTTTCTCCATCTCCATTATTAAAGCGTGCATTTTCTTTCTTATTCTTCTCCAGTTGGCATGTATAATATCAACATAACACAGCGACCATCGTTACGCCTATAACCGTCCACGATGGTTCCAAACTGGGGAACCCATTGATTGGTCCACTTTCATGGCCACCCATTTCTTCTTCTTCGGTTTCTCATCGTCGTCGTTGTCGAACATTCTTGCCTGTCATCCATAACCAAAATTGAACTATCTATTATTCCCATGTGTGTGGGGCTGTTCAATAAGGTCTATATCATATTTTCAAGGTCTTGTCAATTATTTTATTTCTGACATTCTCGTCTAGGGATGGCAATGGGGGGTGGCATTGCCGTGCAGGTGAGTGCGGGTGGCACTCTATTGACCACTCACACGTAAAAGAAAGAAATAAAAAAAATTAAATATTTTTTTATTTGTTCACACGAATTTAGGTGACGTGAGCTAATAGAATGCCGCCTGCACTCACCTGCACCTAACTGCCACCTGCATAGGATCCACACTCCAATGGAGGAGGTTCATGGCATGCTCTATCCAGTTTATAATGGTTAGGATTTGATAACTGGTTTGACTCAACCTGTCCCGTTGTTATTTATATATATATATATATATATATATATAATTCTATACTACTATTGAAAGCAAATGCTACTTTTAAGATTTTTTCAATACATTCTTTTATTTTTTATTTTTCAAGTTTTAATATAATACTTCTATTTTATTAAAACTCTTCCACTCCATTCACGTTTTTATTTTTATTAAAACTCTTTCACCCATAAATCATATATCTTATCCCTAAAAATTCTCTATTTTTTTGAACTATAACTCATCAATTTAAATTTGTATTATTAGTTAATTATCTACTCCAATTATTTTCTACTTTTATTAAACCATTTAAATTTTATTTTTAGACTAAAACTTTTCTTCCACCCCACCCACGTTCTAGTACATTCCTTTATATTTTTTAAATTTTTTTTAAGTTTTAATATAATACTTATATTTTTATTAAAACTCTTCCAACCCACCCACGTTATTTTTATTAAAACTCTTTTACCCATAAATCTTATCTCTTATCCTTAAAAATTGCCTCTTTTTTTTTTTTTGGACTATCAAATTAAGAAATCTAAATAAATTAAAAAAAAATCTAACTAATAAGAGAAATCAAAAATTTAATTATAAACTAATAAGAGAAGCCAAGAATTTAACTATCAAAATTTAGATTTTCTAAGGGATTTAAAGAACCTAAGTAAGTCTAGAAATCATATTAAGCTTATTAAAATCAAGATTCTAACTAATTAAT
>JAUPMG010125013.1:0-11651 GCA_031762675.1 Pachysandra terminalis | reverse complement strand
AATTGATTCCTCGACATTTGGTATACACAGATGTGGTAGATTTCCACCAGAGGTCAGGACTGCCATTCCAGTTGATGGAAGATTCGAACATATTATCCTATCGTGCAATGCCATATCAGATCATGCAATTATTTGGATAGAAAGAGAAGCAGCAAATGCTTTAGAGGTAAGCGGGAAGTATTTCAACATTGTCCTATTTTCTGAATTCATTTTTCTATTTGCAATTCTTGCTCTGAATTTTAAATTAGTTATGCCTGGAAATATAGTTAGGCTTGATGTCCTATTCTCGGTATGAAAGATCAATGAAATGTTTTCCTTGTGACTGTTGACGTTCCATGAGCTTTTGCAAATTGAAACCATAGAATATTATGGTACATCGAGGAAAATTTATGTTGTTTATTGCAGGCCTTGGTCAATACTTAAGCCTAACAACAAAGGGTTTTCATTGAACAATAAAAGCTGATTGAGTTCAAAGGTATTTTGCTTATCTAATGGTTGGTTATTGATCCTTCTTATGTGATTGAGGAGTGAATGTGCACTGTACTGTAGCATGTCTATGGAATTACATTGTTGACCTGCTTGTTCTAAAACTTAGTTTGGTGCAACTATAGATTAAGTGCATGCGTCCATCTTATGCAGAAGTTTGAGGAGTAGAGATCTTTTAGTGGTTGGGGTCAGCACTATATTCCTGAGACAGAGGAATTGGGTGGTTACAGGATTAGATCTGAAAGCTTACTCCTTACAGGACAACTTAAATTGGGGTGAAAAATTCCGAATTCAATTTATATATGTATTTGCCAGAGGCCAGAGGCCAACTTTGGCTTATGGAAACGATTCACTGTGAGAACCTTACCGAGCATTGTCGTCCAGAGAAGATTTTGACTACACTTTTACTTCGGTTTTCTTTTTCTTTTCTTTTTTTTTTATTTTTTTTTAGTCATTTGATATTAGCTTAAACTTATGGTTCCGTTGTATTACTTTTGGGGCTATCAAAGTTATCCTAGTTCATGTACATAATAACAGACAAGGTGGGAGTGAAAATGTTGAACACTTTACTCCCTTTTCCATATGCTTTTCATATTTTCTCTTTCTTGTAAGTTACAAACCTTATCAACTAAAAGAACTTGGTATTATGGTCCCATTTTTTTTTCCCTTTGTTTATGAACATTACCTTGAGAACATGAACAGTGAGTGGTACCTTGAGAATAGTCGTTGTGATTTCTGGTTGGTTTTCGTGTGTTTTCGATTACGATGTGAGGAGTTAAGGGCTGCTGCTTCTTCTTTCCCCAGATAATTCTGAAAATTTTGGAATAGATTAGATTTCTGAAAATTCATTACAAGTTCATATAGGGGTGTTTGAATGTTTGAATTTGGTAGATTTTGGAACATTCAAAAATTCAGTGGAAGTGATCTAGTGAAGATGTGATGTATTAAGCAAGTAACTTGGAAATTTTTTCCTGATATTTCCATTTTTCCTGGTTGTCTATGGTGGTATGCAACTGGTTTTTTTTTTGATGAATCACAGCAAGATGTATATATATCATCAAAAGAGAAAGCTGTAATGTACAATAGGTCTGAGGTGGACTATGAGATAGAAGAGCAAAAGAAAGAACAAATAAAAACAACGAACAAAGAGAAACAACAGCCTAGTCCCAAACCAGAACTAGGAAAAGAAACCCCTCGAGCCCCATCCATAAGCATCTCCTCACTAGAGACCCCAGTAAAGTATGACTCTCTCCCCATCCCACCCTTAGCTAGCTTATCAACTGATCTGTTACCCATCTGGGTATATGATTGAAAGTAGCACATATATCATGAGTAAGAAAGTGCGCTAGACTACAAAAGTGCCTATATCTCCAAGCACACGTGGCAAAAGATGACATCCAGCCGATCACGGTCTGGGAGTCTCCCTCCACTTTCAATAATAGAAAGCCCTGTGACTTAGCTTCCCTTAGGCCAAAAATCAACAGGATCCCATGATCTATGGAAAGACCTACTTCAGAAGGGCTCGGGTTACCTAGAGATGAACCATCAAAATTAATCTTAATGACTCCTTCCCTTGGTGGATGCTACAATATATACTCACAATGGCTGCAAAAGGGGATGACCTGGCCAAAGTCCCCCAATTACAGAAAAGGTCCAATCTCGAAACTCTTCTAAACTCATGCTGAAACACCATCCAGGATGCAACCAACTGGATGACCGAATCAATGATCTCCCTCAAGCCCTTGCACCTATCCTCAAATATCCTCTTGTTCCTCCCTCTCAGATTACCCACATCACAATCTTAAACAAAGCAATGTACATCATTCTGTCCCTCTTCCCAAGCCCCTGGAAACGCCATTGATGAAAAAGCATGTCAATATGTGAAGGTAATACCGATCCCACATCAATCTCCTGCAAGAAAAAAAAATCCAGATGGAACATGCCACCCCACACCCTAAAAACAAATGATCCACCAACTCACCATGGCTAAAGCACATTACACAAACATGAGGGGACGTCTTCAGGTATTTCCCCATTGTTTTTAACAAGTCACAGGTATTGATTTTATACAAGATAACTAACCAAACAAAAGTATGGATTCTAGGTGGAACCTTGGCCTTTCAAATAAGGCGGAAGGCAGGAAACAAGACAGGAAGCTCCTTATCCTTACTGATGATACCAAAAAAACGAGCGTGTAGAAAAGCAACCCTTGACACCATGTAGCCAAATCCTGGAATCAAAGGAATTATGATCAATGAAGGCCTCCTTTAGAGATTCAAAAAGAGAAGGTAACTCTAACATCTCGGCTGCTCTAAGGTCTTGTCTAAAATCAAGATTCCAATCTAAAACCGCCAATGACCAAGAAAGGATCTCGGGCACAAAAGACTTCCGGTTGTGGACAAGATGAAAAAGCCTAGGATAAAGAAGGGACAACACAGTGTCACCCCACCATAATCACTTACCCACAAGCGCCGAGTTCCGATCCTGAAGGTTCCCCAGATTTAAACCACCCTTGCTCCTCTCTCTGCAGACAAGCTCCCACTTCACAAGGTGATCTTTCTTGCGCCGAGTTCCGATCCTGAATGTTCATACTGCTTCGATAAGATGATCCTACCACCGATAGAAAAATAATTCTTTTTCCATGTGGCCAACCTCTTTTCCAGCTTCTCGATAAAAGGTTACCAAAAACTCAACTTCCTAGGACTATCCCCTAAAGGTAGACCCAAGTACTTCATGGACCGTATAGAAACACCACACCCCAACACTCCTACACAAGCATGTACCATTTCTGATCCAACATGAATTCTTTCTAATGAACTTTTTGTTGAATTGACTCTCATACCCATACCATCTCAAAGAACCTTAGAATGGATTTGACCCACTATACTTGTTCCTTTTCAGCTTCAAAAAAATAGTATCGTGTCGTCAGCAAATTGACAATGCGATACTGACACGTCATCACGACCCACACTAAAACACCTCACTAATCCTAGAGACTCCGCAATTGAATAGAGACAGCTGTGGACATCCCTAACAAGTATGAACAACAGAGGAGAAAACTGGTCACCCTGACACAAACCTCTAGATGACTAAAACAATCCTTTAATCTTACCGTTTAGGATAAAGGAGAAAGAAATGTTTCTATTGCACCTTGCTATCCAACTCCACCATCTATATTCAAAACCTTTCCACACTAACACCTTATCCAAAAAATCCCACTTAACCCTGTCATACACCTTTTCAGTATCAAGTTTGTACACTAGTCCGTGTTTTCCCAGTCGAGCTCTCTCCTCCACACATTCATTACCAATCAAAACACTATACAGGATTTACCTCCCTTTAATGAAAGCACTTTGGTTAATAGACACAATCCACACCGCCCGAAATCTAATTGCTAAAACCTTTGAGATCAACTTGTGTAGGCTTGTGTTAAGCTAATAGGCTGAAAATCCTTAATTTATTTGGCATCCTTCTTTGTGATCAAAACTAGAAAAGTAGCATTCACCTTGCTAATGATCCCACAATGGTAAAATTCTTGAAACACCTCAAACAGGTCCTTATAAATCACCTCCCAACACTCTTGGAAAAAAGCCATTGTAAACCCATCAGTCCCCTTGTAAACCCATCAGTCCCCGTGTAAACCCATCAGTCCCCGGGGTCTTAACTCTATCTAAATTCCATAGTGCACTCTTTATCTCCTCTAATTCCAATGGTCTTTCTAGCCAAGATGCCTGTTCTGCTGTAATTTTAAGGCAGTCTAGGTTGCTAATATTGAAACTCAGTTCTTGCTCAGAATTATACATATCGGAATAGTAGGATGATAAAGCATGCACATTGATTCCTCCTCTAATAGGGTCGAGACATCTACTTCCAAGGACCATATAGCATTGTTTCTAGACCTCACATTAGCAACTTTGTGGAAAAACGTGTATTTGCATCTCCTTCTTTAATCCAAGTTACTCTAGAGTTTTGTCTCCAACTTGTCTCCTCTTGCTTTAAGATCAAATCTAGATTAACTTTCCACTCAATCCTCTTTGAAATTTCTTCCAGGGATAATGCTCTAGATTGTTCGGCTAAGTCCAGACTCTCGATCTTGTTTAAGGATCCTCTCTTTCTATGGTTCACATCTCCGAAGGACTCCCTATTCCACTCCTCGATTCGCTTTTCAACTCTTCTAAGGCCAAACATAAACCTATGACCAGCCCACCTATGGTAGTCCCTGTTTATACCAACCCACCACTCCAACACGCACTCTTTAAATGAGGGATGGAGAAGCCACATATTCTTGAATCTGAAAACAGACAGACCCCTACAGGATAACTCTGAGGACATCAAAATGGATGAATGATCTGAAATTGGACGGGGTAAAATTGATTGTACCATCGTAGGATAGTGAGCATCCCAGTCCATTGAACTCATGCATCTATCTACTCTATGTAGGATAGGGATATGAATTGAACTCATGCATCTATCTAATCTATGTAGGATAGGGGTTTTCATATTGGACCAAGTGAAAAGTCCTCCACGACAGGGAAAATCTACCAATTCTAGGTCATTAGTAAGATGAGAGAAACTACAAATACTACGCGTACACCTGCTACCCCTAATCAACTTCTGAAAATCAAACCACATTAAAATCCCCAATAAGGCACCACGGACCATTCCACGACTCACAAATATCCGTTAATTCCTCCCAAAATTGTTGTCTTGTTCTGGGCCTATTTGACCCATAAACTCCTGATTGCATCCATACAAAATGATCATCCAGACTTTTGAATTTAACGGTTACCGAAAAAGTTCTGATCTGAACCTCACAACCCTCTACACAATCGCTGTCCCATATCATAAGTATGCCACTCGACGCACCCACCGAATGTAAGGCCACCCATTTCCTATTACAGGACACCCACTACTAATTTCTTGGTTTCTTGAAGCACTAAGATAAATGGATGCATTCTAAGACACAGGTCTTTAACAACTCTTCTTTTCAGCATCACCGATACCTCTAATGTTCCAACTCAAGATCGTCATTGGGAACTAGGTACCGGACTCCCTTAGACATTAGACCTGGATAGACAGAGGTGATATACAACCACCCTCCCCTCCCGCCTCACCCTTAGCTCTCTTGAATCCGTTTACAGCTTTAGGGATACACACTCTTGCCTGATTTTTCAGAGACTTCAATTTGGAACAGTGTGGCATTGTCCTCAACCCCCACCCACTCATCCAACTCCCTTTCCTCAACTATATTTGGGCCTTCCAAATTCGAAGCCTGAATAGCACAAATTTGGGTAACATTCAGATTTGGAACCACTGTCTCTCAAGCAACTGTGAGGACAGAAACTTAAGATGAACCAAAAAGTTCAATGGAAAAGGGTAACCAGTAAAATACAGATCATTACGCGGGGGGAGATTAATATTATGCAGAGAAAACTGGTTCATACCTGGGAAAGCACGATGAAGCGAGACTATTAGTGAGCTCCCCTTCAAACAAGTGGATAGAGAGTAATGGAGGAAACCAGTCTGATTTTTGGATAGAGGCATAACTGATGATTTTACCCTGTATCTGCTCCCTTCTTTGTTCGGTAACAGTGAATAGCCCAGTTTGAAGAGAATCCCTTGTTTTTGTGCTGATGGTACAAAAGCTACCATTACTTGCTGTTCATAATTTCTGGAAAACCCGTTCGAGTCAGCAACCCCTCCAGGATCTCGTACCTTGTCCATTTCACCATCTGTACCCTCGAATACTTCATCACTAGGGAGGAAGCAATCGATGGTTGCATTGAATGACGTATGGCCAATTGAAAACTCATGACCACCCCCACAGACTTAAAAACCCTATCATCGCCCTGGCAGTCCTCACATCTGCTTCCCTCACGTCCGACCCACCCTCAGAAACTTCAAATTCGTGGTTACATAGACCATTTGCAGCTTCACCTCCTAGTCTCTCAACCTCATTTTCCAAAGCATTAAACCGTGTAGATATAGTGGAGAGCATGGGCTCTAAAACCTGTCGAATAGACTTTAAAAGCCAGGCCCGAGCTGGGCTTCTAACGTGCCACTGAACAAGACCTGTTGTCGGTAGCCCGCGGGGCCTACATCTTGATGGGCTACTGGGATGTTCACGCCCATTTGCAAGCCTTCCTCAAAACCGCACCCTACCTCTTCAAGGCCCAAAGGTGCGAGCCCTGCCATTGGAAACGTGTCGAAAGCTCACCCCAATTGAAGTCTCATTGACACCTTGTGATAGTGGGAAACCCGAGACCTGCAGTTTGGATTTTTCAATTTACCCTAATACATCCTGGTTGATAGAACCTTAAACCTGTCGAATAGACTCTAAGAGCCGGGCCCCTCTAGGGCTGTGGCTAAGCCTTGGACTCAAGCTGGCCCTCTAACGTGCCACTGAAAAAGACCGGCTGTGGGTAGTCCGTGGGGGCCTACCTCTCGATGGGCTACTGGGATGTTCACGCCCATTTGCAGCCCTTCCTCTACTCTTCAAAGCCCAAAGGCGTGAGGCCCATCATTCGAAACGTGTCTAAAGCTCGCCCCAATTGAAGTCTCCTTGACACCTTGTGATGAGCAGGAAACACGAGATCTGCAGTTTGGATTTTTGAATTTACCCTAATACATCCTGGTTGATGTTAGATAGAACCTTTTAAATGATTGATGATGAATCTGCAGTTGGTTCTCGTGATTTTGTGGTGCTGAGTTTGGTGATAGGAGTGTGTACTCTTAATGATTTATATTGGTGCTCGAATGTGCTGAAAAGTTGGCTCCTTATGATGTATATAAGTGTTGGAATGTGCTGAAGAGTTGGTGTGGTGTGACATTATAACAGTGTGTTGGGATGTACAAGTGAATCAGTCGTTGCGTGTTTCTTCCCTTTCGATTGGGATGGTTCTTATGGGAGGTTCAAGTGCTCATTCGGTTTCCTTTATTGATTCTACATCTGCGAAAACCACTAAACATGATGGTGTAAACTTTTTAGAGAGGAAGTGCAAGCGCTTAGACACTTCATGGCTTAATTGAAAACCGTTATTGCTATTTCCACTTTCACATTAGCCCACTGAGGTGCTTCTGCCACTGCCTTCAATACCACCACTACCTCTTTTAGTTCTTGGATTATTGATTTAGGAGCTTCTAGTCACATGACGGGGTGTGTATGTTCTGGTCGAGATAATGATTAGAATTGTTGATGGTTCTTATTCTTTAGTCTCAGGAAAATGTAGTATTGTTATCCCTTCCATGTCATTGTCTTTAGTTCTTCATGTGCTAATTTTACTACAAATTCCTTGTCAGTCAGTAGGATCACTAAATTTTTAATTGTAGTGTCACCTTCCCTGATTGTGTTCTTTATGATTTGGCGACGAAGAACACGATTAGTATTGGTTATGAGTGGAATGGTCTTTATTTTCTTGACTCATCATCACTCCCTCGTGCTCAACAGCCATTCCATAGTATTTGTAGTAGTAATGATGATCAGTTAATCTAGTGGCACATTCATTTGGGACATCCCTCTTTCTGTTCTGAGATGAATATATCCTCCATTATTTTCTTCTCTTTTCAATTGATCTTTTTTGAGCTGGCAAAACATTATAGACCTTCATATCCTGTTAGTGGTAATAACAGCAGTTCACCTTTTGATAACATTCACTTCGCTTTGTGGGGCCATCTCCAATTTTTTTTTGTTTGATTGTCTATAGTTTGTTACTTTTGTTGATAATTACCTTCTTGTCATGTGGGTGTATCTAGTTAAGAATAAAATGACGTCTTTCCTATTTTTGAGTTTTTTTTTTTGGGTAAAATAATAGACACTCAATTTAATGCCAAAGGAAAGATTCTTAGATCCGATAATGGGAGGAGTATATGTATATTGAATTTACCTTTTATTTCTTTGCCCATCAAACCACTTGTATTTAGACACCCCAACAAAATGTTGTTACCGAAAAAATCATCTTTCTTGGAGGTGACCCATGTCTTAATGTTTACAATGGATGTTCCAAAAATCTTCAGATCTGAAGCTGTGCTTAGTGCTGCCTTTCTTATTAACTGTGTTCGTTCTCGAGTTTTGGAGTTTAAAACACCCCTTTAGCTTCTCACTTCAGTGCTTACATAGTTCCAATCCCTCCTAAGATTTTTTGAGTGTTTGTCCTGTCAATTATCATCCACCCTTTAAAGGGCATTTTGTTTCCATGGATGTCACCTTTTTGAATTTGTTCCCTTTTTTTCCCTGCTCAGAAGATTCCTCATCAGGGGGAGAGTAGAAGTGAAGAGTTATCTTTTCATCATTTCTGACTTCATATTCTATATCCTCGCGTATTTAATGATTGTGTATACCTTTCAGTTCTTTCTCACATATTTTATGATGGTAGATTTAGTGTTGAAGACAAAGGAGGTATAATTATTCTCATAAAGGAGTTGCAGGTGTTTCCAAGGCAACAGAGAACCGCCTACCTTTGTGGCCCCTTGCTAAGAGCCTTCTCTTTATCTTTCTGATCCAAGTTATACTTTTACCCTATTTATTCCTATTGTTGATGATTACGGTCCTCCTATTGCAATTAACTAAGGGGTTAGTTCATGTACTCATCATCCCATCTCTAAGTTTGTCTCATATGGTTCCTTGTAGAGGTGGCAATCGGGCGGGTTCGTATCCTGCTGATAGGGATATTAAAGGCTTGGCACTCAGCCCAAACCCGCCCATTTAATTAACGGGCTGAAATAATCAAACCCACACCCAACCCGCCTTGACCTGTTCAGTTTTACTAATTTTTTTATGATTTATTTTTAAATACCTCCTCTAGTGTCTTGTATAATAAATCTGATTACAAGTTACAATGATATTGTGATTAATACTCATTTTTTCTCTATAATCTTATTTAATCTCATGTAACAACAATAATGCAATATAACCTACAATAGTCTACTTTACTTCTCTGATACTGCAGCCTCTTAACAGCCTAGCTCTGTCATATGAGAGAGTGGAAAGGAAGAGTGAAAATGGGAAAGAAAATACCCTAACCCTTACTTTATGTTTGTGTGTGTCTATATATATATTGTTGCTATGCATTTTTTAAGGTATACTAAAATAGTAAAGCATATAGTAGAATAACCCGACGGGTCATATGGGTTAACCTAAACCCAACCCGTTTATTTGCGAGTTTAAAACACTCAACCCAAACTTGGCTCACGGGTTGAAAACTTGAACCTAAGCCCGCTAAAACTCGGGCGGGTTGAAAATTACCAGCTCTAGTTCCTTGCCTCTATCTTACCATGCTTTTGTCACTACACTGTTTTCTACTTCTATTCGCCATAGTGTTTTTAATGCTCCCTTACATCGAAAATGGAGAAGCAGTGTGTAAAGAGATGCATGCCCTCGAACGGGATAGCTCAGGGGGAGCCTTGCTCCTCAGGAAGTGTGAGGTCTCTGGTTCGAGTCCCCGAGCTTAAATGATACATGTGGCTTGCGGGTGGTTGCAGGTATCCCGGGTTTACCCAGTCATACAAAGTACGGCTGTGGTTCCACGTTACAAAAAAAAAGCATGGAACTTGTTTGATTGTCCAAGAGGAAAGGAACTAGTATTGAGCCAGAGATATGTTCATGTCTCAATCTAACAGCAAGAGTTGGGGTTTTATCGAAAATGCTACTTGGTTACCTGATAGGTGAATGTTTCCAAGTCTTTTTAAGAATTCTTTTTCTCGAACTCCTTAAATAGCTTCTTAAAATCCTCACTAGCAACACCCCTTAACCTTACAGTCAGAGCGAATCCTTTTGGACCAGGAGCTCTTTCACATTCCAAGTTTCAAACAAAACCTTTCAGAATTTCCCTTCGTCAAGAGGCCTCCAGCCTGTATATGTTCTCCACAAAACATATATAGTATGTCTCCATGTTTGCAACGTCTAAATAGAAGATCCTTCGCTGATAATTAATCACAATATCCTTAGTCTTACCTTTTCTTTCCGCCTTGCTTTAAGATATAAGATGGAGGAACTACACTTTGATAAGAATTAGTAACTCTCAAAAAATGGGTTCTGACAATGAGAAGTAACTTTTCGATAATTGAGAGGAAAGGTTCTTCCAACTAATCATCATTTTAGTTTGTTTTACAAATAACCTTTGATTTACCTGTATTTAATGATGAACCAGAAGATTCCAATTGTCAAAATTCCTTTTCAATATCAGGTCCCTAAAATATAATATTGATATGAGCTGCTTATTTATATACCAACTCTACCAACCTTGGTCCCCCAATGCATAAAATTTCCAACGAACAGTATCATGTTTGGTATTGGCTAACATCTGCTTCTTGCATTCCTCTGCAATGGTTTGGTATCCAATTATAAACTGACATCAATCGAAAAACTGTTAGAAAAACAAGGGGCTTATTGATGCATCTCTGGATTTATTTGCTTATCTGGGATTCTTGATCTTGTTCACTAATTTGCAGTTACCCTTGCTGCTTGTCTGATGTACACATCGACTCCGTACCCTCTATCTGTAACCCCTGTTACATTTCATAAATAAGTTCCTATGCCCAAATTTATGTCTGTTACTCGATCAGAATTAAAAGAAAACCACCACAAAGCTTTTTCCCTTCAATTTGATGACTCCTCGATTAAAAAGGTACCCAAACATCCAACCAAACCTGAATTAAATAGATTGCACTATGGAGAAAACTGGGCCATCTTGTTGCTGTCAGATCCTTATGATAATTCCTTTTTGCACAAATGTCCATTGAATACCCGAAGGATTTTCTCTGCAAAGTTGAGCTTTTGAATCACTCCCCAAAGTGAAAGACTCAATCCAGAACCTCATTACTCCTTAAGACTTACATATTTGATTTGAAAATTGTTAACGAGAGGCTACGGAAGTATATATCTGATGAGTGAGTATTCATTAAAAAAGAAGAAAAAACTATGCTCCAATGAGCTCTCTATAAGCGTATTCTAGACCTAAGTCACCAGAACGCCAAACGGGTGCAGGAGCAAGTGCCAAACTTGAAAATAACCTGTGGTCCAAAGCGCCTACAGAGCGTCTATATATATACATACAAACTATATTTCTTGTACAAAGGCATTTCAATTTCCATTCTTATGCTCAACTACATATACAAGAGAAAGGACATAATACCAAAAATATCTCAATTTCATCTTATAAAAATAGATG
>JAUPMG010125002.1:0-11651 GCA_031762675.1 Pachysandra terminalis | reverse complement strand
TCTTTCAGACCAGGTTAAACTCAAAACCTTAATTTACGCAGAAAACGATCTAAATGCTCGAAACCAATACGAAATCTTGTATAAGAATGGCATCAAAGAGAAATTAATCCAACAAAGAAATCGAAACAAAGGAAGAGAGAGATAACAATAATCCAGGGTTACGAAAACCTGTACATGGAAGAAGAAGGTGATATATATATAGAAGGGGAAGAAGATGTACAACTACAAACACAAGTACGAAACAGAAAGGGGAGCGAAACTTTTGAGAGAGAAAAAAAAAAAAATTAGCAGGAAATTAAAATGGGTGCTTTAGCCGTTAACGACTGACCAATCATGACGTTTGACTATTTTTAGATGGGTTAGTCGAATGATTTTACGACACTTGGCAATTCAGTTGAATCAGATTATTATTCTTCAAAAATTTGAAGAAATTGATTTGCCTTGTCATTTTTCAACGGCTTTTTTAGATTCGAAGTTTGTCCAAGTTTTCTCACCATAGATCCTGATTGGCACGTTTTTCAATAATCTAAAGTCTTTGTTTTGTTGATTTAAACCCTATTATTGTAAAAGATGATTAGAATGAAAGAAAGCAAACGGATTCAATTGAAAGAGAAAGTGTAAAAAGGGGTTTAATTGAAAACATGAAAGTCGGTTTGGTTTGATTATGGTTCAGAAAACAAAAAACTGAGTTGGAATACTTTATATTTGTTTAGCTACTTGCTTTCTATTTCAGGTTTGGCAATACCCTCCAATTCCCAAGAAATTATCCAATTAGATACTTTATTCACTGCTTTTTACATTCCTTTTCCCTGTTTCCTTTTGCATTATGTTCTATGGGAGTTGAGAATGGCAAGTTAAGTGGGTGATTAAGACTATATTTTTATCAGGATCAAATCAATACTTCAGAATTTATTTTTATACGTGTATTCATTTATTTAATTATAAAAAATGAGGATCAAAATAATGCACACAGATATACGTGATTCAGCAAAGCTCACATATGCGGGAGAAAAGAAGTTTCTACTATGTCAAAAACATTTAGGGTTACAACTTATACTCCTACCCATTATATAAGACAAATCATCAATACACTCTTTTTATATTGTCCGCGCCCCTAATCCCATGGTACTGACTCGACACAATGAGTTAACGAGAAGGGACCTCTCCCCATGATGTTCTATTTTGCTCTGTCCCATAGGACCCCCCCCTCAGGTCCCTTCTCCTTTGGATCTAGAGACTAAGTGAATATGAGCCACCTACTGTCTCTAACAAATTGTTACTGCAATACTCTTCTGATTGGTTGAAAACAAAGAGAGATTCACTTTGAAAAGAAGTGAAGATAGGTTTGGTAATGAAAACACAAGTCCTCCATCCATTAATACTCTTCTTTTCTTTTTTCCTTGTTTGGTTGTCCTTAAACTGCAGAAGTGAGTGTTACTAGTTACTCATAACTGAATAAACTTTCTTTAAACTCATGTGCAGAAGAAGACCAAGAATTCGACCAGATCTGCAACTGCAATCCTAGATTCCTCAGACTTTTCTGCAACTGCCAACCCTAGATTCCTCCCTTATTCTACTTTTCTGCTAAAATCTGTATAGAAAAAGGTAAAGTTTGAATCCCCCCCACATTCAAATTATAGATAAAAATCCTAGATATCCAAATAGGCTATACGCTCCTTTTGGATACCAAGAAAGTGCGAGAGAATGCTAGAAAGTACACTTTTCTTGTAATCCGCGTATGTTTGGTTATCAAGAATATGAAAGAAAAGGTGGGGCCATCCCTTTTTTAAGAAAAGTAGACATACAAGGGTTGAGATAGCATAAATATGGCTTGTGTTATAAGGGCATAATTAGAATTTATGTTCCGAATTCTTATGATTTTCTTGCTAATCAAACGCACCATTGCTACTTTCTTTTCAATTGATTTCATACATATTACTTTCGGGCATATTCTTGGTTTCCAAACTGGGCTATAGGGAACCCAAATAGTTTTCCATCTTTCACTTTGACTGGTCCCCTTTTAGCCCCAATCCAAAACTCTGATTCCTCCAAGACCTCTCCACTCTCCTTGCTTACGCAGAAATCTAAAATCTAGATCTGGTGAAAGGAGCTTCACTCCTTTTTTTAGATTTTACAGTTCATGAAAACGATAACAGAAGCAAAACCACCTTGGATTCAAAAAGTGGTTCTGTAGGAAAGAAAGAAAACCAGTTTCAAATGCCTATAAGGTTCACAGATAATTGCACATAAAAAAATTACTTTTTTTCTCATTCAGCTCCTCTGTCTCTCCAAATTGCCAGTTCAAGAACACCTCTGGCAACATCTATTACTAGATCTTCTGGATAAGAGATCTCTCACTCCCTCTTTGTAAGATACCCAGTTCAATTAATTCCATTCAGTATCCTTTATCCCTCTTTGGTTGACTGCTTCTTTCTTCTCTGATTCAGACAAAAAAAAAAAAAAATACTCTTTATCCTGAGTTGGGTATGATGCAAGATCCAAGTGGAATTCCTGCTTGCTTCTCATCAGGTGAGAAACCCATTAATGATCATCAAGTTATGGTGACAAGGTCAGGCCAGAGTGTGTTCATGTCAGTCTATCAAACAAAGATTGCCGGTCAGTGCCGTCTGATAACCATAACTTGGTACAAGAATCTGTTACTTCACGGCCTATCTATATCAGTGGAAGGACTAGATGGGGGTAGCCAGTACTACAGATGCAAGGTTGAACTGAAGCCATGGTACTTCTGGAGGAAACAAGGCTCCAAGCACTTAACAGTAGATGATAAAGCTGTTGATGTCTTCTGGGACCTTAAAGCTGCCAAATACAATGGTGAGACTGAACCACAATCAGATTACTATGTTGCCATTGTTTGTGAGGAGGAAGTGGTGCTGCTTCTTGGTGATCTAAAGAAGGATGCCTATAGAAAGACCGGATCTCGGCCGGCACTTATCGAACCAATCTTGGTTTCAAAGAAGGAACATGTATTTGGTAAGAAGAAATTCTCATCTAGAGTTAAATTCCATGAAAAAGGCAGGTTTCATGATATCTCAATTGAGTGCAACAACAACAGCAACAGCAACAGTAACAATTCATTTGATGGGTTTTACCCAGAAATGGAGATAAGAATAGATGGGCATAGAGCCATTCACGTGAAGCATCTTCAATGGAAGTTCAGAGGTAATGGGTCTATCTATGTAAACAAGAATAGAGTAGAAGTGTATTGGGATGTCCATGACTGGCTGTTTAGTCCTGGTTTAAGGCACGCACTGTTTATATTCAAGTCAATTAATGGATCATCATCGGTATGTTCATCATCATCGTCTACATCGACACCATCTTCTCCATTGTCGTCATCACTGGCATCATCAACACCATTTTCGTTACAGACGGTGAGTTCTACTTCAGTTGAGGGGTTTAACGCAGGCGGGTCATCTGGGTTTTGCTTGTTTCTTTATGCTTGGAAGATAGAGTGATGAATGACTGTTATGGTCTTATCCTCCTCATCATCGTCATCATCATGGACGATGAAAACTGGGTACAGAGAGAGAAGCAAGCTTGGGTGGCCTTCACGTGGGAGGAAGTGGGGTCCCATGAAAGGGTTGGGAAAGTTAGTTACAGCTGTGATTGAATATATATATAGGACTTTATCGGACTGGACAGATTGGATCACATACATGCCCAATAATTCCTCATCCAAAGGCATCTCCAATGTTTCTTTTTTCTCTCTCATGATATTTATATTTAACTTATTTTAAATATAAAAAGTATTATATTTATGTGTATGGCACATGGCATATGTTCTTAGTTTTTTTTTTTTTTTCCTGTGAATATTTCGAATAAGTTTTGTGTAATGAAACTGTTTTCTTCCCCAATATTTCACAGTTTTTATCTGATTTTCTTTAAATTTTTCAATTTTTTTTTTTTTATATATAAAAACCCACACTATGCGGAGTGCCTTAAACTGGTATTGGATTCCAACCGGAACTAGCACCTTAAGAACACCTATTGATAGAGATAAAATTAGGACGTTTGATCCATATCTTCCAATAAAAATAGAAATACAGATGATAGAGAAAGAACAAAAGGGATCAATGGGATTCCTACTGCTTATGGCAAGCCATTCTCAGGGGGAGTGGTGGGTCAGAGTAAGACCCATCAATGATCCGATCGAAGATCCACCTATTAGCCGCTTCTGTGTAGTGAACCCCATCCCAGATAATACTGAGCGAGGGATCTTTGCAGGATTTGCCAATTGAGATCTGTTTTCCATCCATTGTTACCTTTCCTCCACATCCCACATAGCGATTGAAATTGTACTTCCCGCCGTGCCCGCAGCATGCTCTAAGTGGGTGCTCGAATCCTGCATTCACGACAAAGTAAAAAAAATCAAAGGATACACCACATTTCTATTCTATTCTTGTTACCAAAAGAAAATATAATATTCCATCTATTCTTGTACGTTGGGATGGGGTTAGGCTGGTCAGACCCATTATATCACATAGACCCACCAGACCCACCCCTAATTAGGTACAATTGGGATGGATTAGGCTGGTTCTGGTTTGTCTTGGCCCAGCAGAGGGCTCGATCTGCATCTATTTTCTATATACTTAAAATTAATATATAAAACCCACACGGATTAGCTCAACTGGCAAGCTCTCTAACTCAGGAACTAGAGGTTCTCATGTTAGAGTCTTCTTCGGGCTTATCTAATATAAAAAGATCGAAAATAAAATAGTACACAAGGAGTAAATCTAGACCATTCATCTTCCATTTATTGAATTTTTGTTCTTGGCAAGTTGAGTTTGGACCCGGGACGGATCCAAAGTGATCTAAGCCCAGCCCAAACGGCCCGATTTACGGCTCTAAGAATCAAAGAAAAACTGGTAAGAGCAATGAAAGCATACCATGCTTCTTGGCTTGGCTTATGAGGGAATACTTGAGAGAATAAATATCAACATAGGTGATCGCAGCCAATGGAAGATCCGTTCGGAGTTGAAACACAACCTCTTTCAGTTTCTGGTTGAAATATTGAGCCACTTCATTAAAAGGACTCGCACAACCGACGGGGTCCACCTGACCGGCGGTGATGAGTACCCGGTCCAAAATGTAAGGAAGGCATCCCACAGGACCAGTATTATGAATCCAGAATGATCTTCCTCCTTGACCATATATATACTGTATCAAACAAATCCTAACTTGCTCAATCCAAATGTTCAAGTAGCTACATATAGTAATTGATATGAATAGTAGACTCACCTTTAGGATAGTGCTAAACTGATTCAGTACATCAGGGACGTACTCCCTAACCTGCTCCGTTGACATGTTAAGGAAGTAACCGGCCGTAAGATCGTTCTGACCAATATCGAACGTGTATAACGCACTAGAGAAGTCTTCGGTTTTGGGTAAAAGTTCCTTAAAAACAGTACCTGTACAATTACCCCCCAAAAAAGAAAAAAGAAAATCAACAATTACAATATGTTTTTAATTCAATTCATGAAGATAGAAAGACTGAATTACCCCGTGCACGAACGGTCTGTGATCTTTGATGAAAATCATTGAACTGATAGAATTGGACGTTCAAAGAGATAGGGCTGAACCCACTCTGATGTAGGGTTGTGTTCTGTGGTCTGATGGTCGAACCAGCGGTTGCAAAATTAGCTCCATGGGTGAAGTTGGATCCAATCGAATCAAGGAAAGCACTTATATATGGCAAACCCAGGCTCTCCGCTGAAATATTGAAAGCAAACTTTTTTTATTTTATTATTATAAATTATAATAATATTTCTTTTTGATAAATTTCAGATGATTTGTTCTGTTCCTGATGCTTAACCCTTCATACAGATCCAATCATTAAGAACTTAAAGAAGATAATCCATTTGTTAAACAGTAGACGCACATGTTTAAAGTGATCATGTACATGTACCAATCTAATGATCGGACCAACGGTTAAGATTTAATTGTTGGTGATAGATGAGTTTGGTACAGAATTTCCAGTCACTGCATTATCATAAAAGATTTAGTAAAAAAATCGATTTTTTTTTTCTGGGAATTCTCATTCTTCCCTTTTAGGATTCTATAATTTATTTTTTCTGAGACATTCCCTTTTAGAATTATTACAAGAGATTCACAATTACAAAAATATAAGGAAATCAGATGATTCAGATCCAGAGAGAGAGAGAGAGAGAGAGAGAGAGAGAGAGAGAGTACCGATAAAATCGATTATAAGACGTCCATCACAGTACCGACCAACTGGTCTATGAAAGTACGTCTCCCCGTTAGGTGGAGGGGCTTGCCCGAATGCCGCCGATAAGCCACCGGTGTCTGAGTTTGAGTCGCCGAAATTAAAGATTGCCGGAAACTCACAAGGGGTCAAAAAAGTAGCAAAGATGAGATTTAAGAGTAATATAAATGTTGTTAACACACTCAAACTAGTCTGAAATCTCAAGCAAAGAAACTCCATGGGATAGAATGGGATGGGAAGAAAGAAAAAACAGAAGATGAAGAGAAGAGAGAGAGTTGTCGGAGTAAAGGTGTAAAGTAATAGTGTAAATATAGTCGATAGATACCCAAACGAGGAAAGACATATAAAGACATCAACGAGTCACGTGCTTACACTTACTACGTCTCTTCTTTTTTATTGGATGAGGTACTGTTATCACAGTTTTTTAGGCAACATGTGACGATATATAGAGAAATGTTTTTATTTATTTTTAAATAATAAATAATATAAATGATTGAATTATGTACCTTCCATAAAAATGTTTTACCAGTTATTATTTTTCTATTTTCAGATAAATTATACAGATCTACATTGAGATTTGGCAAATTTGACAAAATTACTGATCTACCCTTTAATGCATATCTGTTTTGGATTATCAGTATACCTATCTGTTTGTCTATTATTTTGTTCAATTATTTCTGTTAGTTAACTTAATTTTAGCTTTGAGTTTGTTTGTTTTGGCATGTGGCGCTGAATTTTTCTCCGGTTAGTTTGTTTTCCTTCCTCTCACTTATCCCTTTCCCTAATTAAGCGTAATAATATCACACCCACAACCCAAACAAACCCTTAAAAATTATTCTTCAATCCTGGATAAATAAAGAAACAAACTCAATATGATCAAAGCCCAAACGTAAGACTATATGCATATCCAAAGTCCGGATAAAACCCTTAATGATTATGCTTCAATACGTGATATTGGTGATATATTGGTGATGACGGATTTAATATATTAGAATAAAATGACAACTAATATAAATCAACTAGTACAATCAGTCTTTTAGAGAAAAAGTAGGGAAGCTTGTCTCAAGATGGCCTAAATCGTCGCATATCCGTTCCGTCAAGAACGTTCTTTGTCAACTTTGATCTGTAAATAAGACAAAGAGATGAAACAAGAAGAAATAAATACTGCAATAACTGGAAAGTCAGTCAGAATTCAAATCTCAAAGCAATAAAACCTTAGAGTTTGAAAAACTTGAAGTCTATAACAGGCATAAAAAATACACGTTGTAACTGACTAGTCTCTTTCTCTTTCAATGCCTTTACTCATTGTGGTCTTTTATTTCTTAAATTTAGAGAAGTCTTATATTCTCCAAGCTTCAGATTTTCAGATCCAAGAATTAGATCTTCAAATCCTCTTCAATGGAGGATGCGCTCTGCTATTTGTAGATAGTTTATCCACTCCAAATAGGACAAATGTCACTTAGTTAAGTGTTCAGAGAGGGACCCTCATGCAATAAACACATCCTGAGTGACACGTGTTCTTCAACACGCCTAAGTTACTTCCAGAGAAAGAAAAGAAATCATTTCAAACATTTAAAACCTGATCTGTGATAGGTAGCTTTGGAACTTGAGCAACACGGATTGGATGACACGTGTCACTTTCATACAAATTTCAAGAGCAACGTCACCACTTTTGTCACCATTCCAGAAAAGACAAAACCCCATTTAGATAAATTAGAAAGCAAATATTATAAACTTCAATGTCATAAATACCTTTCTGAATTCGTATATTTCGAAGGAGTTCCCTTTGACGGCTATCTTCCTTCGAAAGAAATCAAGAATAACTGTATACTTACAAGATGACCAATGTATTCTCGAATTATCCATATAGAGAACTCGAAGTTGAGTTTCTCATCTGGGAACTCCTTTTCATGATCAATAGTTCCTGCAAAGAAGAGCTTATCTTGAATTCCTTTAAGGTTCATAACTACAGTAACAAATTTGAGTGTCTTCTACTTGAATGAAATTAGAAGTAAATATGTTTCTTTGTGAGTTCCTTTAAAGTGAAGTGAGATGACGTTCTCAAGATCCGTAGGAAACCTATCTTCAGGAAATAGTTCTGTAGATGACGTGCTTTCGACTTTTAAAGCTTTTTCCACTGAGAATTTGCTTCTAGAAGTGAAATAAATCTAATGTATAACTCGAAGTCAATTCATAAGAATGAATAAGAGCGACTTCAAGTCCTATTCTGTAATTTGAATGCATAAAAGAGTGCATCCGAGGGAGTAAACCCAAATCTGTGTCCTTCGAGAAGGACAAAATCCTTAGTCTTTTTTAGGGTGACAGGCCATTTAACGAATTGACCATCTCATGGTGGTTAGCCTCGAATTCGCATTAGGAGGAAAAAATGTGCCTCATTCAAACTCAATTTTAGGAGGAAATATACCTCCTTCGAATTCATCATCTGGAGGTAGTTGGCCTTCGAAGTCTTCCTTCAGAAGTGTCCTTCAAGGTCATCCCTCGAACTTATCCTTCGAATTTGCTTTTGATTTTTACTTGGCAGGAGAAAATATACCTGCTTCGTGATCCTTTTAAGACAAAGCATAATAAGTGATCTTTCGAAGTCTATAGATATGATCCAAGAATGACTTCTAAGTTTAGAAGGTACAGAAAGTTCCTTCGAACGCCTTCCCTCGAGGATCTTTCTTTTAATCGGAATACCTTTAAAATATAAATGTATGTAATAAAACTCACTCGAAGTTTGTTCTAGATAATAAATAGATGTGACTTCGAGGTTTTATTTCAACTTTAACTATTTGAGAAGTCTGTTAGGGGTAGCATGCCCCTAAATATATCCTTCGAATAAAATAAGGTCCTTCGAAGAAAGAGTGAAATCTTATTTCCTTCGAGTGCTTAGAAGGCAGTGTACCGTAGGAACATAAGTCCTCATCCTTTTGAATATTTCAAGAAGGATGTTAGTGCGTGTTTGTTGAGTTTGGGACACGTAGCGTTCCCTCACAAGCTGGAATTCAAAATGGTTGCCTCTCCAACAAGCCTTCCTCTTTAGTGATAAGAACGGTCAGAGATGTCTTTGAGCCAGTTTAAATATTACCTTTTTACCAAACGCTCTAATCACCGTAGAACAGTTGTTGACAACTAACACGTGAAAGACGGTTGTACAACCGTTACAGCTTTATTAAATGATTCAGTGTATGCGGCACTTTTAAGATAGCGCCACGTGTCTAATGGGATTTAATTAGCCTGTCTGATCACCAATATAAATATAATTTTTAAATTTAATTAAAATTTTATCAAAAAAAATTAATTAAAAGTAATAAATATATAAATAATTTAATATTTTATTAGGATAATCGAATACTTAGATTACGAATTTAGGACTACTCCTTATAATATATACTCTTCTCTGTTATTGGTAGCTATATATTATGCCAACACGGCACCTTTCCATTAAATAGTAGTATAGCTCCAAAGGGAGAGATGTTAATAAAAACAATTTAATTAATTAATATGTAAATAGACAGCTAAGCTAAATAGCGTCAAGGACTCCATGACCCAATCGATAAGTAGCGGGTCTACGGAACCAGATACGCTGGATTCGATCCTAGTGGAGTCCGCAGTATCTTGTTTTCCAATCTCATCTACAAAATAAGAAATTGCTTGTTTTTTTTTTTTTTGTTATGCTTAATTATTTTCCTTTGAGTTTGTAGTATTAGTAATAATGGACGTCCGTTGCACGTGATAAACCTATATATTTTAGAATTAGTTTATTAGTAGTTATCCAACAAATGACGTTAGTTTTTGAAATAAATTAATAAAGAGAATGGTGTCAATAATTTTAATTAAAACTTTAATTTTTAAAGAGGTCAAATATATAGTATTACAAGTGTCTATATATAATGATTCTACATTAATAATAAATAGTAACTAAAGTTTGTAAAAAAAAAAAAAGAAGTATGCACATTTCATGTTTTGATTTGGTTAAATCTTTCGATTTTTTTTTCTTCTTGTTCACATTCATCACACCTTATAATCATGGTATTTGTCATAACATGCACAAAATGCATGCATTTAATAACACCACTACTTGCTTATGAATCTATGAAGCATAAAAAATAAAGGGTAAAAGAAAAGTTTTCTATCTCCACATAAGTTGCATTTTCTCAAAACACTAACAAAATTAAGTTTGCTAGAGTAATGAAATTAAAATTCCCATATTAATAGCAATCAAAATGATACTTTGGGAGTTGGGATATTAACTTAAAATTGCAAGCACCTTCCAATAAACAAAAGTCCAAGTAGATAAGCATAAGAAATAATGCACGTGCCTTGCACGTGAATTTATAAACTTGATTTGGTTTTGTTTATCAACAAATTTAAAAAATAATTTCTTACTTCTATAAATATAATTTTCAACTTTTGTTTTATGAGAAATTTGTATTTCAATACATAACGTTTATATGTACTTTATCCTTGCTTAGTTCTATTTTCATAATTATTTAAAACATTAAGAAATTATTTATAAAAAAATCATAGTTTTCTTAAGAAAAATTGTTGAGTTGACCATATAAAATCTTATATGAAATTCAATTACCTAATATAAATAAAGTTGAAATATTAAAAATGTAATTGTTACTTTTACTTGGAATTGGATTATATTTGCATTCGAAATTTTTAGGATAAATTACAAAGACCTCCCTTGAGTTATGCGTAAATAACATAGACCTCTCTTCACCTATTTAAAATAACACTATCCTCCATGTCAGAAGACGTCTGTTTGAAAAACTAACATTTTATCATGTTTTACTGAAATACCCAGATTAATTATTCAAATATTTAATAATACAAAATTATTTTATTGAATAAAGGAACTACCCCCTTCCATTAGTATTTGCTGAGGTTTTTTTATTTTATTTTTTTTTTTTTTTCAGAGATCCGGGATAAAATTCGGGTATTATTAAATATTTGAATAATTAATCTGGGTAATTCACCTTTTCATTCCGACCACCGTGGCCATCTCTGAAAGCGATAGAGTTCTCTCCAGCCATAAAAATTCCGATCATTGTGGCCATCTCTGATAATAACAGAGGTCTCCGACCATTACCCATTTAACGATGATGACAAAATCCATTTGTCATAACTCGTAGTCTGTTAACCTCTTCCAAAACTCTAAATTGAATGACAATGAGAAATAAATAAACAGAAATTTCATCTTTGCTCTCGAGGCTTTGATCCTCTTAGAACTACGATTTCCAGACTGTTGTTTCCCACTCTTTTTCAAGACAATTACAAAGTAAAAGTGTTTGAAGAGGAAGCAGAAAAGGGTTTCCCTTAGCATGGGATAGATCAACATGGTAGGGAGAAAAATCTCAACAGATGAAACACCTAAAACCATCATCTTGGAGAGAGA
>JAUPMG010124991.1:0-11652 GCA_031762675.1 Pachysandra terminalis | reverse complement strand
ACTACAATCTCTCACATGGCTCTGCTCATGTAATTCAACTACTCTCTCTCTCTCTCTCTCTCACACACACACACACACACACACACACATCTGTTGTTATCCATCCGTCAGCTTATTTGACAGTTGCCCTACTTGTCCTCTTTAAGGTATTTGTCTAAATAAACACTTGATACTGCTTGTACTTCTATTTCTTGAAAATAGATGACTACCATACACTAGAAAATGAGCATCTGATCCATGTGACGGTGTTGGTGTACAGAAAAATTCAGTATTGAGGATGATACGAAGGGTCCACTAAAAAAGATCAAATGGCTCCCTGAAACTATAGTTTGACAAGATTTTAAATTTGATTACTTATTTGTATGGCATTCATGTCAAACAAGACCCCAATTATGTTCATACTCTCTCTCTCTCTCATTCTTATACAAGCACCAACCTAGGTGCTGAAATTTCAAACTTCTGCTGTGATCAGCAAAGCATTGTAAGGTAAATGGCTTAATTTGTAACTTGAGTTTTTTATACTCTTCTTCTTTTGTAGGTGCTATTACAATATAATAGCAATAGAAGAAGTCAGAGATAGTTGAATTTTCTTACTGTTATTGTTTTGTCACTAGGTGATGCTTAGTGGGGACTGAAAATAGGTTAAGATGTTCATTTCAGTCTAAAGGAGAATGGAATGAAAATAGGTTAATAGGTTAAGATGTTCATTTCAATCTTCAGGAGAAGCAATGTTCATTATGTAATCTTCATTTGCCTACAAATGCCTCTCCTCTTGTTGTGAGAAACCGAAGCAAGATAATCCTAAGTTTCAATATTTTATATAAGAAACAGAAGTAAGATACTACCAAATTTCAGTATTTCTTATAATGTGGTCACAGAGCTTGCACTTGTTAGATCATAGAATAGCAAGCATACTAGTTCCAATTGAAGTGCAAGCTCCAGTTCAGACAACTTATAGAGTAAATTTTTCAAAATGATTATTCTCTTGAATCTGTTTGTGTGTATTTATTAGATTATCAAGGACTCTACACTAAATTCCTTGATTTACAAGCATAGTCTGTTTTAGAAACGTTTGATAATCTGGTTTGATCTCCTTGTTCTTTTAAGTGAACCTGCGGCATTTGATACAGGATAGGACATACAAAACATAGTGTTCCTTTCCATTGTTTAGGACCCCATAGTTCACGATTTAAGATTACAAAGGGACTAGTTTGGGAGAGATTTTTTAGTAGAATCAGCATCGGATATAACAATAGTATTGTTATAAACATATGAATTAAACAATGAATAAAGATTTTCTAATATTTTAATGGTAGAGATTTTCCTCATTTACAAAAATGGAAGAATTTACATAGATTCACAACAACTCTCTTGTCAAAATTGGAGAGATTGGATTTAACAAGCCAATCATTTCACTGCTCTCTTTAGTCTTCCTCCTCCCTCACAAGGCTTTCAAACGAGAAGCGAGATCAGTGAAGGTAGCTTCCTTGCATGGAATTGTGAGACCACCCATTGGATGATGGAAACCAAATTCTTCCTCAGCCCGAACAAGCAATTCTTGGAATGAAGGATGATTCAAGTAGGATATTGGGACAACAAATCGCCTCTTCTTATCCTCCCCGACGTAGACTGCAATGTGCCCTTTTGGAATACTTGTCGTGGTTGCCACTGGAGGCAACTGATTCCTGGTAAGAAGAGACTGCAGTTTGAGAATCTGCTTAGCATGAAGAACCACAGAAGGCAAACGGATACCCATGACTATCCTTGAAGCAAAAGGAATGGAAATCACTACTTGGATTTGGTAGGAAAAGAACTGAAAGCTTTAGCAGTTAAGAGAATGTTGAGAAGATTTGGATTTTGAAGACTGATTCAGTTTCTATGTATTTATAGTGAGGAAATTGTTGTATTTCCAATTTTAAAGTATGTGTTCGTTGACAGGTGACTGGCATTTGTCTGACAGGGGACCTACCTCATCAAGGATCACATGGCTCTGCTTATGTAATTCAACAGCAATCTCTCTCTCTCTCTCAAGGATCCATGTGATGGTGTTAGTGTACAGACAAATACAAAGTTGAAGATGATATGAACAAGACATTAAATTGGGAGAAACAAATACTGAAACAAGTTAATAAATGAATGTGTCCATCTAACTAGGCTGGATCTTGTATAATCTTCTCCACTTGTTTAAGTGGTTACAGCTGAATGTTCTATCAATTTCCCAATCTAAGGTTGGACCAGTCCTGTAAAAGCATCACTTCCCCACCTGTTACAGTTGTTGCAGATCCTAAGATCTTCGCTGTCCTTTGGTCTGGAAGTTCTTGATGTTCTGTTACTTGGATGTAACATAAGTATGCCCCTTCAATTATTTATTTATTTATTTTTAATTTTTGGAACTTTTTTAATATGATGATTTTGATCATTAAATGGCTTGTTGATGATTGAGAACTGTTTGTACATTATGTATACTTGAGGTACCTAAAGTGCCTCATGTTGCTATAGGCAGAAGTAGCTGAAAGTCAATGCTGGAGTTACCTGTAAGTTTCAGTATTTCCTTTAACATAAGATCACATAGTTTATGATGCTAAGATTACAGATTAACAAGTGTGGGTTCAGTTACAGACAACTAATTGGCTAAATTATAAACAACGATGACGGTTTAATGTCCAATTTCACATGCATGATTAATTTACTTGAGTAGTTTGTTTAATTGATAATCGAGGACTTGATAGGACCTTCCTTGATTTATTAGAATAGTTTGTTTTAGAAATGTTCGACAGTTTTTGTTGGATATATATACTTGGGCTGACCCCGTTGACCCACTAGGATAGACCGACCCGTATGGGTCGTCCATATTAGGCAGCTGGCTTGATGTTGGACTCTCTCCTAATCCTTAGGGGATAAGGAGATTGACTCTTTCTAAGAGTTGAGTTTTCTATACATAGAAGACTCCTCCCAATGGTAAGTGATTATATGTGAGATCCAATAGAGAATTCTCTTTCTTCATCTCTTATTCCTTCTAGAGATTTGGCTTGCTTCAGGGCATAGTGTTAATTATCGGCCGATCCTGCGTCAAATCGGCCGGTACAACTCAGGATTGGCTCAAGACAAGTCACAATCCCAAGCTGATCCCGAATATTGATAAAGTTATCCGACTTGGTCGGAAACAGAGTCAAATCGTCCAATCTAGATGATCTGACTAGGTTTCAGATGACTCAGATAGGATCGTCCGATACCCCTCAATTTTTTTTGTTTTTTAAAAAAAATTATAAATTGGGCCATGTTTGGTTCAGCTGATTCCGAGTTGGATCGGCGATCCAACTCGGTGTTGGACTAGGACGATCCTCGATCCGATACCGAGTTTAAACACTATGTTCTAGGGTTCCTTATGATATCCCTTGGTTGATTGAGTGTGGACATCGTTGTGTGGTTCTAGTAATCACACATATACAGATGTGGGACAACATTTGGTTTGATAGAGATCTTCAACTGCAGATCCGGGTTCGTGTATAGAGAGGTACATGATCTGGTTCGTATTATCCTTCATTTTTGTTTGATCCCCTTCTTCCCATAAATGATGCAATTAGATTATTGGACATACTGGATATAATGTGCCTTTCCACTGTTTAAAGATCTCATAATTCAGAATTTAAGATTTTTTCAAATAATTTCTCAAGCAGACTGCTTGATTACTAGCTATTCAAATGGAACAGACTGGTAAACCATAAGGTCTAGTTCCATGAAGATTGAAATCAATGGGAATGGTTGGGGAGAGTTTGATAGCAGAATAAGTTATCAATTAGATCACTATTACTGTTCTAGACTTTGTAAAGTGAAAGATGAAAGTAAAATTTTCTATTAAATGATGTTGTATGGGAGCGAAATCTCCTGTAGTTTGCTCATTTACAAAAATATAAGAATGTACATAGGTTGACAACTCAGTTATCAAAATTGGAGACTGGATTGTATGAGCCATTCATTTTACCGCTCTCTCTAGTCTTCTTTCTCCTTTCTCACAGGGCTTTCAAACGAGAAGTGAGATCACTGAAGGTGGCTTCTTTGCATGGAATTGTGAGTCCACCCATTGGATGTTTGAAACCGAATTCTTCCTCAGCCTGGATTAGCAATTCTTGGAATGAAGGATGGTTCAAGTAGGATAATGGGACCACAAATCGCTTCTTCTGGTCCTCTCCGACGTAAACGGAAAGATGTCCTTTTGGGATATTTGCTGTGTTTGTCACTGGGGATAATTGATTTCTGGTAAGAAGAGACTGTAGTCTAAGAATCTGCTTAGCATGAAGAACCATAGAAGGCAAACGGATACCCATGACTATCTTTGTAGTGAAGGGAACGGAAATCACAAAATGGATTTGATAAGAAAAGAATTGAAAGCTTTAGCAGGAAGACTTTTGTGAAGATTTGGATTGCAGGTCTAATTTAGTTTCTATGTATTTATAGAGAAGGAATTGTTGTGGTTTTTCTTTCCAAGTGTATGTAAACAGGAGACTGGCATTTTAGCCTGAGAAGGGACCTACTCAACAAGGATCACATGACTCTGCTCATGATTCAACTACAATCTCTCACACGGCTCTGCTCATGTAATTCAACTACATTCTCTCTCTCTCTCTCGCTCTCTCTCTCAGACTGGCATTTTAGTCTGATAAGGGACCTACCTCATCAAGGATCACATGGCTCTGCTCATGTAATTCAACAATAATCTCTCTCTCTCTCTGACAGTAGCCCTACCAGTATCCTTACTTGTCCTCTTTAGAGTATTTGTCTAAACAAACACCTGATACTGCTTGTACTTGTATTTCTTGAAAACAGATGGCTACCATACACTTGAAAACAGAGCATTTGATCCATGTGATGGTGTTGGTGTACAGACAAATTCAATTTTGAGGATGATATGAAGAAGAGTCTACTAGTAAAATGAAAAGAAGAAGAAGAAGATGAACAACTAATTAATGCATGTATACATCTAACATGGCATGATCTCTTATTGTATCCTGCAGGTGGAAACATCAGACCCGGTGTTTAATCAAACGGAAAGGCTTGCTTGGATCTTGCATCACTATCTCAATCAGTAGAGTTCCCATGAATCCTAAGTTCTTTATCTTCTTTTTCTTTGACATTCTTGATGTTTTATCACTTGTAATCATCAGGAAAAAATGAACAAAGTAGGTACTGATATACAATTATTGATTATCTGGCAAACTACTTTGACTAGAAACGGGTAGGCTGCTGCTACCAAAATCTCTAGACTTGATTCTAATGCATGTCATGGAAGAGTTTACGTTTGATTATTATCCTATTCTGGTATGAATTCCATTCCTCTGCTTAGACTTGGAAACAGAGAGACCCACATTGTGGATTTAGTGAAGTGGCCAATGTGCATCTTAAGGTTAATTAGACCGAATATTAGTTGTTGCGAATTATGTTAACAATATAATTTTGGTTGTAACCTACTAACCCAACCTGTGGAATCTATTCCTTGACAAAATTTAGATAGAATGTATATCAAGATTCCTGGTCAATGGTCATAAAAACAATAGATAAAGATCAAATGGCTCCCTGAAACTATAGTTTGACAAGATTTTAAATTTGATTACTTATTTGTATGGCATTCATGTCAAACAATACCCAAATTGTGTTCATACTCTCTCACTCTCTCTCATATTTTTATACAAGCACCAACCTAGATGCTGAGACTTCTAATTTTCAAACTTCTTGCTGGGATCAGCAAGTCAATATAAGGTAAATAGTTTAATTTGCAACTTGATCTGTCTATACTCTTCATCTTTTTTAGGTTCTGAAATAGTATAATAACAATAGAAGAAGTCAAAGATAGTTGAATTTTCTTACTGTTATTGTTTTCTCAGTAGATAGGTTTAAGATGTTCATTTCAGTCTTCAGGAGTCACATAGTTTACAATTATTAAGAAACAGAAGTTAGATGCTCCCAAGCTTCAGTATTTCCTATAATACGAAGTCACATAGTTTACAATTCTTAGATTATAGAGTAACAAGCATACTAGTTCCAATTGAAGTGTAAGATCCAGTTCAGACAACTTATAGAGTAAATTTTTGACAATGATTGCTCTCTTGAATCTGGTTGTGCTTATTTAGTCGATTATCAAGGACTCTAAAATAAGTTCCTTGATTTACAAGCATAGTTTGTTTTAGAAACGTTTCATAATCTGGTTTGATCTCACTTGTTCTTATAAGTGTTCCTATGAGATTAGATACAGTATAGGACATACAAAACATACTTTTTCTTTCCACTGTTTAAGATTCCATAATTCAGGATTTAAGATTACGAAAGGACTAGTTTGGGAGAGTTTTATAGTAGATTCAGCATCAGATAGAACAATAGTATTTTGAGCTATTTGCATCTATACTCCTATATTATGGAGTATTTGTATTTATACCCTTGCATTTTTTCAAATTTGTATCTATCCCCCCCTCTATTTATCGTAATTGTTTCATTTGTTCCCCGACGTTAAAACATGCAAACGTCCGTTACTTTTATTGAATGACCTTAATACCCTTTTACTTAATAAGTGTTATTTTGCCCTCATTCCCTTATGTTATCGCTTTTTTGCATCCATACATTTCTATTTGTAAAATTTATTGCATTTGTACCGTTAATGATATATTACATATTTTGTTTGTAAAAAAATAAAAATAACCTCGTAGTATAAGTTCTTATATGCGTTTAAATATAAAGTAGGTTCTCTTATGACCAAAATAAGGATTGAAAATATATGACTCGAATCGTTTGGTTTGTAAACGAATTAAGTAGGCATTTTATTAGGTATTAATACCTTAGACCGAGTAGAGTTAGGTTGAGTTATGAAAATTTGTACTGCATTTCCATTAGATTTTAATAGAAAAATTATTTATAAAGTTATGTTGATCATTTTACGAAAAAAATGACTGCATCGCGCGATTTTTAACATCGAGTGAACAAATGCACAATTGTAATAAATGAAGGAGCATAAATGTAAAAATATAATAATATATAAGAGGGTGAATGCAAAATAAGAGATATTTTACTAAAGGTTGTTGTGGTCATTCATTGGAAATATATAACGGAAGTTTGCAGATTTTAACGTTGGGTGTACAAACGCAACAATTATAATAATAGAGGGGGATAGAAATAAATGTAAAAAATATAGGGGTATAAATGCAAATAGACCATAACATAGGGGTATAAATGCAAAAAGCTGTAGTATTTTTATAAACATAAGAATTAAAGGATGAATAAAGATTTTGTAATATTTTAATTGTAGAGATTTTCCTCATTTACAAAAATGTAAGAATTTACATAGAAGCATAACAACTCTCTTGTCAAAATTGGATTTAAAAATCCAACCATTTTGCTGCTCTCTTTAGTTTTCTTCCTCCCTCACAAGGCCTTTAAACGAGAAGTCAAATCAGTGAAGGTAGCTTCCTTGCATGGAATTGTTAGATCTCCCATCGGATGATGGAAACCAAATTCTTCCTCGGCCCGAACAAGCAATTCTTGGAATGAAGGATGGTTCAAGTAGGATATTGGGACAACAAATCGCTCTTCTTATCCTCTCCGATGTAACTGCAATGTGTCCTTTTGGAATATTGGGACAACAACTCTCACTCTCTCTCTCTCTCTCATGAGTTGTAATCCATCCACCAGCCTATTTGACAGTAGCCCTACTTGTCCTCTTTAAAGTATTTGTATAAATAAACACCTGATACTGCTTGTACTTCTATTTCTTGAAAACAGATGGCCACCATACACTAGAAAATAGAGCATCTGATCCATGTGATGGTGTTGGTGTACAGACAAACTCAATGTTGAGGATAATATGAAGAAGGGACTACTTGTAAAATGAAGAAAAATGAAAGAAGAAAAAAATAATAAATGCATGTATACATCTAACATGGCATGATTTCTTATTGTATCATGCAGGCGGAAACATCAGACGGTGTTTAATCAATGGACAGGCTTGCTTGGATCTTATATCACTCTCCCAATCAGCATTGGATTGCAAGAAAAGAACATTCTTATATTACAGTTCCCATGAATCCTAAGGTCTTCATCTTCCTTTTCTTTGACATTCTTGATGCTTTATGACTTGTAATCATCTGGAAAAATGAGCAAAGTAGGTACTGAAGTACAATTATTGAATACTGGCAAACTACCTTGACTAGAAACTGGTGGCTGCTGCTACCAAAATCTCCATACTTGACCATGTGTATATTGGGATTGCTAGAGTTAGTGATGAAACATTTACTTGATTCTAATGCCTGTCATGGAGGAGTTTACATTTGATTACTATCCTATTCTGGTATGAATTCCATTCCTATGCTTAGACTGGAAACAGAGAGAACCACTTCGTGGATATAGTTAAGTGGCCAATATGTGCATCTTAAGGTTAATTAGGCTGAATAATATTTGTTTTGAACTATGTTAACAATATGATTTTGTTAGTCACCCAACCTGTTGAATGTCTTCCTTGACAAAATGTAGATAGAATGTTTATCAAGATTCCTGGTCAACGATCATAAAAAGCAAAGATGAAAGATCAAATGGCTCTCTCTCTCTCCCTCTCCTTTTTTTAAACAAGCACCAACCTAGATGCTGAGACTTCAAATTTTTAAACTTCTGCAGGGATCAGCAAATCAATATAAGGTAAATAGCTTAAATTGCAACTTGAGCTGTCCATACTCTTCTTCTTTTAAACTTCTGCAGGGATCAGCAAATCAATATAAGGTAAATAGCTTAAATTGCAACTTGAGCTGTCTATACTCTTCTTCTTTTATAGGTGCTATTGTAGTATAATGACAATAGAAGAAGTCAAAGATACTTGAATTTTCTTAGTGTTATTATTTTGTCAGTAGATGATGCTTAGTGAGGACTGACAAAGGTTAAGATGTTCATTTCAATCTTCAAGAGAATCAATGTTCATATGTAATCTTCATCTGCCTACAAATGCATCTCTTCTCATTGAAGTTTACAATTCTTAGATTGTAGAATAACAAGCTCTCTCGAATCTGGTTGTGTGTATTTAGCAGATTATCAAGGACTCTACAATAAGGTCCTTGATTTACAAGCATAGTCTGTTTTAGAAAGGTTTGATAATCTGGTTTGATCTCCTTGTTCTTATAAGTGATCCTGCGAGAATAGATACAGGATAGGACATACAAGACATACTGTTTCTTTCCACTGTTTAAGATTCCATAATTCAGCATTTAAGATTACAAAGGGACTAGTTTGGAATCAGCATCAGATAGAACAATAGTACTGTTATAACATACGAATTAACGATGAATAATTTTGTAGAGAATTTCCTCATTTACAAAAAATGGAAGAATTTACATAGATTCATAACAACTCTCTTGTCAAAATTGGATTTAACAAGCCAATCATTTTACTGCTCTCTTGGAATGTGGGATGATTCAAGTATGATATTGGGACAGCAAATCGCTTGATCTTGTTATCCTCTCCGACGTAAACTGCAATGTATCCTTTTGGAATACTTGCTGTGGTTGTCTCTGGAGAAAAGTGATTTCTGGTAAGAAGAGACTGTAGTCTGAGAATCTGCTTAGCATGAAGAACCATAGAAGGATATGACTATCCTTCAAGAAAAAGGAATGGAAATCACTAAATGGATTTGGTAGGAAAATAATTGAAAGCTTTAGTAAGAAGGCTTTAGTGCAGATTTGGATTGAGGTCTAATTAAGTTTTCTATGTATTTATAGAGAAGGAATTGTTGTAGTTAGTTCATTTCTTTCAAAATGTTTGTAGATGACTGTCATTTTAGTCTGAGAAGGGACCTACTCTCACATGGCTCTGCTCATGTAATTCAACTACAGTCTCTCTCTCTCTCTCTCTCTCTCTCTCTCTCTCTCTCTCTCTCTCTGTGACTGGCATTTTAGTGAAGATAAGGGACCTACCTCATCAAGGACCACATGGTTCTACTCCTGTAATTGTACAACAATCTTTCTCTCATGTGATGTTGTCCATTACCAGCCTATTTGACAGTAGTCCGACTTGTCCTTTTTAAAGTATTTGTCTAAATAAACACCTGAAACTGCTTGTACTTGTATTTCTTGAAAACAGATGGCTACCATACACTAGAAAAACAGAGCATCTGATCCATGTGATGGTGTTGGTGTACAGACAAATTCAATGTTGAGGATCATATGAAGAAGGGTATATACTAGTAAAATGAAAAAAAAAAGAGAAAGAAAAACTAAAATCAAGTAATAAATGCATGAATCATTCTAAATGGCAGGGCATGATCTTGCATACTTTTCTCCAGTTATGTCAATAATTTTAGTTGAATCATGTAAGACTATTTCAATCTAATGTAGGACTAAGCCTGCAACAGCATCAGATATTTAAACATTAATGGCTGTATTAACATTATAAAAAATGAAAAGAATTAAAAAAAAAATTGGAAGTGCAAGGTTCATGGGCCTCTTCTTCTTGTATAGTTTGATCTTTCGACCTCCAGAATGGGCCCATGCATGTGCGGTAATTTGGATATGTGTTCGAGGAAGCCCAGGTCTTATGGTAAGCCTGAGCTTCAAAGTTCGAAGGAGTTTCAGTCAGTAGTTGGGCCCCATAATTTGGAATCAGGACTACTATGCTGGACCTATGCCTGACCCAACACAAGGCCTGGTGGCCCTAGCCCCTCCCTATAATAAGAATGGAAAATTACGAAAATCCCCTACTTTAGGGGATTTATTGTCCCAATCAATTCACAATTGAAGTATATATATATACACGAAACTAATTATCATATGGTCCTCTGTCTGTCACATGACAGAGGACATGTCAGGTATGTCTCTCGTACTTACTTTTAAAAAAAAAAAAAAAAACCTAAACTACCCTTCCTCTCTATCTCTCTCTCTCTCCATACGAAATCGGGTGTACATCCTTGCACACTCAGTGTGCATCCTTGTACACCAAGTGTGCATCCTTGCACACTCAGTGTACATCCTTGCACACCAAGTGTGCATCATTGCATACTCAGTGTGTATCCTTGCACACTAAGTATGCATCCTTGCACATTGGGGTTTGCATCATTGCACACTGGGGTGTGCATCCTTGCACCACTCACTAAATGTGTATCCTTGCTCACAAACCATTTGGCATCCATTGCACACTCCAATGTGTCACCATTGCACTACCACCACCAACCACCACCGCCCACTAAATGTGTCCTTGCCCACAAACCATTTGGCATCCATTGCACACCTAGTGTGCAAAGATGCACATTGACAGAGGACGTGTGCACGGATGTACACTAACAGAGGACGTGTGCAAGGATGCACCACCACCAACCACCACCCGCCACCCTCTAAATGTGTGTCCTTGCCCCACAAACCATTTGACATCAATTGCACACCTCAGTGTGCAAGGGTGGACACCCCAATATGCAAGGATGCATACCCTAGTGTGCAAGGATGCACACCTCAGTGTGCAAGGTTGAACACTTTGTGTGCAAGGATGCACACTCAGTGTGTAAGGATGCGCACCCTATTTCGTATGAAGAGAGAGAGAGAGAGAGAGAGAGAGAGAGAGAGAGAGAGAGAGAGCTAGTTTAAGTATTTGTTTTTTTTTTTTTAAAATCAATTACGGTAGACATAATTTACACATAAT